>OZ020282.1:1001623-1274737 GCA_963971205.1 Aethes cnicana
GAACTGGATTTCTCTGCTTCTCTGACATTTCCCAAGATGTTCTGGCATTGAACATCCCTTTTGATGTCTCCTATATACGCAAGTAACTCCCGTGTTTACTAGGGCCTAACCTTCGGAGATCTTGTTTGATGACGTCATCTACACTGTCAATGTCTCCTACACCCTCAATGATCCATTCCAGTCTATGTTTCTAGTCGTGGCTCACCTGGAGGAGAGTCCGAATGGTGCGCGGAACTGCACGCCGCGCGGGCGGCGCGGCGGAACGCGAGCTCGATGAGCTTGCCCTCGCTCTGCGGGTCGATGCGCCAGAAGCTGCCCTTGCCGGGCTCTTCTTGGCTGCGCGGCACTTTTATGAAGTATCTGCGGACGACAGACCAATTTTTCAGACATGAAGAGGAATGACTTGTTTTGTGTTCTGGATTTATTAGAAACCCAGGGCAATTTAGGATACTAGAGACCGAAAAAAAATTATAAATGAAGACAATTAAACCATTATAATCAAAAGGTTATCACTAAAAATGCACAGTCAATAATAGATAAGGGGCCGAATAAATCGATGTGCACTTTACCATGTCCATAAAATCCATAAGAGTATTAGAAATGTAAAAATTTACTTGTGTTTGCTTTTTGCGCTTACCATTACCAAACCGATGGTAAAAATTTAGATGCTAAAAAGACCTATACGGGGGTTTCATTAAGAAGTTAACAGCCGATAAATTTATCGCAAGATTTTCACTATGGAAAAAAATACTTTTCTGTATGGAATGACAGCTCGTCTCATATTCAACGAACGGTATCTTACTGATGCTTAAGTTGAGTATCGTTCTGACCTGTTGAGCGAGAGGTTGTGACGTATGGAGTTCTGCCAGCCCTTATCGGCGGTGCGGTAGTAGGGGTAGTGCTTGGTGATGTAGCTGTAGATGCCGCTGAGGGTGAGCTGCTTGTCGGGCGCGCTCGCCACGGCCTGCACGATGAGCTGCGCGTAGCTGTACGGCGGCTTGGCGTCGTCGCGGTGCTCGCGCTCGCGCTCGCGCTCGCGCTCGCGGTCGCGGTGCTCGCGCGAGTCGCGCACGTCGCGACTGCTGTAGCCCGAGTCGGAGTTGGCGGTCGCCTGCGGAGGAACAGGAGATAGCTAAGTTAGATCAATCGGGATCAGCGCTAACGAACGACACAACTCTAGTATATGGCGCGCGGCTGTCGACACTCTAGTTATTATTGGTTAATCCGCACACTATACACGGTGGGTCAGAAAATATGGCAAATAATTAACCCACAGTATCGGCTATCGATTCTAAGTATATTGTATAGGTCTTTAATTTTTTTCGAGTTGGTAAAAAAATTTATTGTATATGGGATTGGTTGTGTGAGCGACGCCTGAATCCTATACAAAATATACGATACTGTGGGTGAATTATTTGCCATATTTTCTGACCCACCATGTATAATAATCTATAAATAATCAATTCGGTTTCTGTTAATTTCTCGTTGTTTGCTCGTTAATGTGACGTCGAAGTAATCCAAATTAAGAAGTAAGAACACATTATCTTGTCAGCTGCATTGGAATATTTTGAAATAACCATCTGGAATGTCACTAGTCTTCTGACACAGATACAGCTAACACCGAGTTAAAAGTAAATTCACAGGCGATTATAGTCAGCTGTTTGTGCCTGGAGCCAGCAGCGTCGCAGCGACATGGCATCTGCACTCAGCTACACATGTGAGCACTCACGGCAGTCCCGTTGGAGTTGGGCCGCTGGTCCGCGAGCGCGGCGTACTGCGCCACCAGCCCGAGGTCCGCGTGCCGCCGCCCCGAGGAGCCCGCGCCGCGCGGCGACGTCGGACAACTGTTCGCGGCGCTTATCGTGCCTGAAACGCAACACAAGAGTATTCAATTGGATGTCATTGGCATCTGAACTCAGGATTAGTTGTATCAGCTTCTATAGTTAGGCGTCGTTGGTGCAAATCTCCCTTGGAAATTTAAAGTAAAATCCAAACATAGTGTACCTGGATGAATCAACTTTTTTATGTCACTAGTTGCCATGGCTAGGGTCCCCTGGGCCACCTTCTAAAATTGAGATTTTGTGGGTTTAAAGTCCACCAAATGTGAGGTTTCTTTGCCATTTTCAACCCCTTCCCTAATGGAGCATTTCCTAAGCATCTAGCATAGAGCTTAACAGAGGTACGTCCTATCTCATCTAGAAAGTAGCTACTTCGGGAGCACTGTCGATCGGTATGTGTTTGATGCTAACAGCGGAAACATAGTTCCTTGTTGCGAATGCGGGCCCTTCGCCGGCAATTGAATTTACCAATTACGAAATTGAATGCATCGTGCGTTACCATCATAGACATACATGTGAGATATGAGACTCCGTAATACCTTTGAGATACGCTCTGTCAAGGTACGAATTAATTGATCATAGAATTTGTAACAAGCTAATCACTACATAGTATAAAACAAAGTCGCTTTCTCTGTCCCTATATCCCTATGTATGCTTAAATCTTTAAAACTATTGATGCGGTTTTTTTTTTAATAGATAGAGTGATTCAAGAGGAAGGTTTTCGTATATAATTTGTTATAGTTTAACGCTCAATTCCCGCGGGAACGCTATAGCCGAATTCCACGCGGACGAAGTCGCGAGCAGAAGCTAGTTGATGTATATAATTGTACACATAAACCTATTGAATACACTCTCATTACAATATACAAGTATGGATCGATGAATTTGTTGTTTACTACATTTCAACGCACAACAGTCTTTTGTAATATTTTACGGTCAGTGAAATAAAAAGAAATCATCATTATCATGGAATTTGGGTGTGCCTTACGTGCGAAATTTTAATTTAACATTTAGCCTTCCGGTGACGAAAAACTTTGGGAGGAAAGTGGCAGTTAAGGAAGCTATTGAATTGACGTATAAAACGTTATAAATCCATATCAGATCCACGTCGAGGGCATAGCAGAGAGGTCTGTTGGTCTTTTATATGCTGCTACAATAAATACCGTATGATGCCAACGCATTGTAAGAACACTTACCTACTAGTATTTATCGCTGGTCGTCGACGTCGTTGCTGAGCCGTTAGACCAGGATTACACGTCAGTATACAGGATTACAGTTCAGTCCGTCAATCGAGAACGAGATAGACGCCAGATTGATGAAAATGGCATGTCTCCTATTCGAAAAGGAGTATTTCTTTCGCAATCGCATACGTGACATTTTGCTCCCTCTCCATTTCTGCCCCGGTAACAGGGAGCAAAATCGTACTTTACTCCCGGTTGCTACTGGTATCCTCATAGGAGGAGTGAAAAGCAGAGTGTACAACACCGTACCAACGTTATGTATATGCTTAGCATAACACAAGTATCCTGGAATCTTTCGCTTTGCTCTGGACTAAATCCGTCACCCGCGGTAAAATATACCATTTTGCTCGCTAGTCATATAATCTACTATTGTCCTACGGTCTTGTTGTCACGGCGGTGACATCTGTACTCACCAGTGGGTGACGGCGCCGGACTGCGGCCGTCGTTCTCCACGGGAATGGTGATTCGTAGCGGCGGCAGCGGCGGCCCCGAGCTGCCGCCAGCGCCTCCGCTCTCCTCCAGAAGCGACTGGAACTCCAGGCGGATGTTCGTGGAAGGGAATCTGAGGGTGCATCTGGAAAGAGAGAGGTCCTATTATATAAAGTGTTCTCTGATACATTTGGTACGAGTAGCGAGTGAAATTGTAGGTAAATGTTTGGGGAAGGGAATCTAAGCGGAGGGATTTTTAATAGTGTTACTCAAAAAGTGAACATACCGACACCTGTTTAGTGTTAAGCATACGAAAAAATTGACATTTTCACTCTCACTCGTCGCTAATGTTGATCCTCGCTTTCGCTCGGGCCAACAGTAACTAACTGGGCACTCGTGATAAAATGACAAATTTTTCACACTTGCATCAAAATGGCCTCTTTCATGACAGACGAAAACTTTCTTGGCTCAAAAATCAAATGGAGAGTCAAAATAGCCCATCGATGGATTGGTTTGGTGTAGGTACACAGAAATACAAATATATAGTACAAAGAAAGGACGCATGTACTTTTTGAGGTATAAATTTTATATTGATTATGAGTTATGACCGATTAAACAAACCGGAGTCTATATTAATTCTCTAGTATTTGACGACAGATATCAGGTTGTTTGCCCATGAAAGTGGTTTCGCCGATATAATAAAATGCTCCAGTTCGAATATAATGTGCCGTAAACTTTGTAGGTTGTAATTTAAGTTACTGGGGAACATTACGCGCTGTCGTCGCGTTTGAGTAGGTACCTACCCGCATAACAGCTGAGTATAAATGTATAGGCTGCGTTCCGAAACGCGCTCAGAGCGCTCACAGCACCTTGCATCCCTTTTCCTCTTGAAAGTCGAGTCCTAAGAGGAAAAAGGGTGCAAGGTGCTGTGAGCGCTCTAAGCACGATTCGGAACGCAGCCATAGATATTTCTTTAATTTATCTGTTGAAAAGTGATCTACCTGAAATTATCGCAAATATGGATTATTTGGCGATGAATGTGAACGCTTTGAAACAAAACAAAAATTCCAAATAAAACGGAACTGCACAACATTGCCGCATAGCTACTCAATATTATGATAGTTATTTATAATGAATAAACTTAATGAGATTCAAGATTTAAAACTTTGTTTCGGCGCCGATCTTATAGTCGCCTTTGACAGCTATACCTCTGGGCCTTAGCCAACAGTGGCGCCAACTGGTGAGCAAAGAAACGATAGTCCCCACTGAGTCAAAAAAAATATACATATTAGTAACCACGAGCGAACCATATATTTTCGGTGTTTTATGAAGCATTTTAAGCCTTCTTTTTCAAGCTGTGCTGAATAGTTATCTTTTCCTGACATACTTTGTATCTACAGTTAACCCAAAATTAACAGTTCACATACTTCCCAATCTTGTGATGCACATTGTTATTATGGATTCCAAGCCCGTGTAACGAACGCAAAGTTGGCAACAACAGCGCGGCTTGAACTAACGGAGCGCATCCAAAAACGTAGCATTTGCCAAATGTGTTGACTTTATACGAAGTTGGTCTGTTTCAAATATTACGTTTATGCAGGAGTTGTATTATTTCTTTAACTCTTTGCTATCACTGTCGTACACCGTACCAACTTAAGGTGTTCATACACGTTTAATTTAGCGCCACTTTAGCCTCAAAAGATAAACCAATTTTACTCAGGTACACTACATATTTTGTTTTACACTTTGTGAACCTTACAATCCCAAACAATGTAAAGGTATAGAAATACAGCCAATTTAACCGCCGTAAAGTTACACTTTATTTATTTATCTATTATTAAAGTTACACTGGCGCCCAACGTGGGGCCGTATCATCCTCGTGTCATGTGACGCGCGAAAACCGTATCGATCAACCTTTTTCAAAGCACGACCTACAAAGCGATTCCGTGAAATACAATTTAACGTCCGCAGTGCAGAGGATTTATTATAGACCAGTAGAACATTAGTACGAAACAGCCTGTTCGTTACGCGATGCGAAGCGTCGTTTTTAGAAAGCTTCAAATGCATGAAACGGTTCAAAAGTGGAGTATACTTAGCTAGCGCTCGCACAACATCGTCCTACCCTTTCAAATATTTAGACCGGCCGCTAAGCAACGTTCTGAAAGCATTCGACGTTACAGCACACTCCAGACTTCAAGTTGAAGTATTGGGTCACCGTACCGCCCACGAGCTGAATTGAATCTCTGAGGGAAACTGCACCGCTTCAGGCATTCGAATGAAAAGGAGGAGAAAGAGCGCAATCAGCCCTTTTCATCGGATGAAACTTATACAATCTTAGAAATCAATAAGAGTAGGTAATTAAGGCATTTATCAAAAAGGAAATAGATGAATAAGAACACAATTCCCTCAATAAAGGCTAAAAGGATAGGTATTTTGAATAATAAAAGAGTAAACCTTTACAAAACACAAAAGTGTATTGTTCCATTTTTTTAAGAAAAAATATAATCTTGAACTTTGAAATAAAAAGTATCCAAAAGCAAAATAAGAGACGAACATAACCGGTTTCTTCGCGTTGAAAGCGAAACCATACAAAATCTGAAACCATTTTTACAAGTCTTGCAATGTTTTTTTCTACGGAAAACTGTGCGATAAAGTGCTTGAGGGTTTTTTTTTTAATTCATTAATCAAAACTAAGGTGCATTTACAAAAAATTAAGTCACTCGCTTAAACCGTTGGAGGTTTTTTTAAGTAAAACTGTGATTTGCTTTGCTTCAACGGACAGAACTTGGATTCTTTTAGAGTCAATCAATCATCCAAAAAGCAAACAAACTTACAAAGGTGGTCCTGAAGATATTTTTGGAGTTAGTTTATCTACAAATAGCTCTACAAGTCTACAATCATTAACACTAAAAGCACATCAAAAGGCAAACAACCTTTAACAAATAAGAAATTTATATTTTAGACATGTTTTAAAGTACTACTATCGATATCATATATTCCATCGATATTTCTATAGCAATTCAAAGAGACAAAATACAAGGCCGTAAATAGCAAATATGTAATAAATTGGCAATAGATATAGAATCTCAACAAATGATCAGACCTGTAGTAAAGAAAACGAGCGAACGTATCAATATATGCGAAGTCTTTCCAGAGATACGTTTTATTGTCTGTCACGTGACACGTGCTATAAAATCAATACTGAGCTCAATGTATAGATCTAGGAACCGTATTCAATGAAAGCGCGACACGTTATACGGATAGATATGAGGATGAAATGCGCCCACTTTGATACTGTACTGTACGCTGAATACATAAGATAGGTAAGTAAATATTATTCAGGTAAGGAAATCTAAAGTAGGCAAAGAGAAATAACATCACAAAATTCAAATAAAGAACATATTGGAGCAGTCTTAATGTAAGATACAATACCTCTAATGGTGTAGCAACAAGAGCTATATTGTCCTGGACAGAGGTCCCTATTGACTCCCGCCCTATTCTAGAGCATCCGGTCAGTCAATGAACGCGTCCTGTCAGGAAACAAGTTTCCAAATCACGCAACTTTGCCAGCCGACGGCAACTATTGTTTGGCAAATTATACAATAGAATACTTATTTGACTTTAACGCCACAATTTCAATTGAGACTTGAGATGAGTTGTTCTTTAACAAACCACGAGTAATTTCTTACAATACAATACAATCAAGCACTTTTAAATATGAATGTATTCGCTTCTATCTATACTTATACTTTACGACGTTGATTGAAGTACTCTACTCGTATAATGCGTACATGTTCTGAATACCTAGTTCTGGATTACTGGAAACCAATTTATGATTGGCATTCGACGACTGGAAACTTCTAGCAGTGCATTCACTTCCAAACACCAATCGATAACACACTTGTTTACTTCGTCATTGTAAAATTAAATTGTTTACCACCCTGTTTCCGCATTGCAGAGGAATATAGTGCCTACTAAGGGCTGGTTAGGATTCAATTTCAGGGTTCGAGAGATCGATAGGCTTAGTTCGGCGCTGGTGTCGGGAAGCCTTTAATAAATGCCTTGTGATGTTAGACCTATTTACGTGGCGCCAGTAGTTTTATTATATAAGCCGTCTAGAACTGTCGAGGCTTTGTTTGTGCTTTGACAGCGTTCAGCTAAAGTTTGTTGTCGGAGATAATATAGCGCTTGTTTTGTTTTCGCCGCTACAATTGTCAACGTGCCAGAGATTGGATAAGGTTTGTTGTATTGGCGTGTTTTCACAGAAGGAAGTTGAAATACCTACAGTTGTTTGTTAGTAAGCGATAGTCTATAAACTAAAATAATCAATTGGAACATTTACTCCCGGAAAAGCAGTTATTTAGAAACCCGATATGCACTATGGTTTGAAAATGTCGATACTTAGTATCGACTAACTATAAGCCTATTGTAAGTATTACCACCAGTATTACAGTTATCGCTGTTACTTTATTGAATGACAATTTATAATCAAATGACACCGATCCTACCGAATAAATAGTGTAGGTGCTTGATTATAAAATAAGAAGCTTCCTAATATGTTACTGTAGTAGTGAAACATTTTACGAACGTTATTTCCAACGATCCAATGTCCCCGAGAGAAAGGTACAAACAAATAGTCCTTAGCGATGGTCCTTCAAATCGGATCGCAGCACAGTCGGCTCTAAGTCTAGATAACTAAATGACTAGTTCAAAAGCGCAATGTATGTGTCCGTGGCGTTGTATCCGCCTGTCGCTTACATTATAAATGTAGCATGTTGTGTCTGCTGGTAACTAACGCCACAAACAACAGGTCAGCAGGCAAGCTGACAGCGAGCGCTCTGAAACCTGAGCCTTGTTGTTAGTGAACAGGGTCGATGTCCGGGTGCGTGGCCCGCGGCAGAGTATCGATCTGTGGATCTGGAAGTGAGGCGTCCTTCACCCGGTGGCCTTTCAGAGTGTACTGAAATTCGCCGCCTTCCGTCTAGCTTATTGACAGCCTGTTAACTTGATAAGCGAGATGGCTAATCCGCTTTGGGTATAAATAGTTTGGAAATGGTATGTAGCCGTAACCTACCGCCTCTCATGGCGAGGGTCGGGGCTCTCATGGCGTTTCGATGCCGGCTCGCACCTCTAAGTTTACTTATGTGCGAAATTCTATTTGAATTTACCACTGCGCTTTTCGTTGATGGAAAAAATTGTGAAAAACACGCATCTGCAAAGTAATTCAAAGATGCGTGTGAAGTCCCCAATCCGCACTGGGCCCGCGTGGGTATTATAGCCCTGCCCCAGAAGGCCTGTGCCCAGCAGTGGAACGCAAATAGGCTGTAGTAGTAGTAGTAGCAGACGTAGCATCAAAGTTTATCTGGTAATGTTCATACGGCTTGTTACCTCCGATAGCATGATTTTGTAGCACGCGGACTTGACGATAGCGCAACTAATTGAAAAGGGTAAATTAATTTCATCACGGTCCAGACGAAAGCCTCCAATAGATCAAAGTTCATGACACGGTTTAGTGTCCCATTTGTCAACTACTCAGTATAAACTTTTAATAGAGAGACAGCATTTCAGTTCACTCCCATTTATGTCATTAGTAGGCGTGGGATGGGGGTCGATTCAAATGAACTTTCATCCACTCCAACTTTCGTACATTAATGTTGAATGTTCGTCCTATCGTATCAGAAACCCGAACCTCCCCCCCCCCCCCAACCCCATCCCAAACCCACCCCCTAAAGGCTCATGTGGTTATTTTAGGTAAATGATAGTCTAATCAAAAGAGAAAAAGGTACATAATTTATTCAGTAAATCATTTTACAAAATCAAGAATGACATAAAATAAAGACAATTAATTGATCCGGTGAAAATAGAGAGCATTGCGGCGTGGCTTTTTTTTCAAAATATTATATTCTAAAAAGGGCATAGCCATGTCCAAAATACCAATGAAAAATATAAGCATAGATTTATGGCCCTAAAAGCTTTTTAATTTGTTAATTCTATAGTTAGATACGACAGGTAATAACAATGCTTTACAAGTTACAACCATAAAACCAACATTAAAAAAAGTTACCTTTGAACCACAATTACATGCCCCTTAGTTAAGGCGACGAGTATGGCAAAATTGCAAATTCGAGGTGTTTTTGCGGTAATTTTTTGGTATAATATAACTAGTGGCCATCTGCAAAGTACCCAAACTTAGAACCCAAATATACTCAATTATGGGTGTTACCTATTAATATGATCTTATATGTAACGGTTTGTACTGTGCACTCAATTTAAGTAACCCCTTAATGAAAACTATGAGCACACTTAATTCCGCTTAGGCTGTATTTTACGATGCCAAATTTTTTACCATTACTTTTGAGAATTTTATCTAGTTGCTGAACTTATTCATATCTGTTTAATCTTCTTTTTGACGCAAACCCTATATTCTCCTATTATAAAAACGATACACACATTTGCAATGACCATTATTGTAGGCACTTTGTTGCATTTTGTGGATGTTCTTTACCTTAGATAAAACAGAATTTTTCAAACTTTTTTAAACGAAGCCAAAAATATTTAAACTATAATCATTACCACAGAAAAAGAAAAAAACATTGTTTTCATAAATTTGACTTTTTTAAATATACATATATAATATTATTTTCTATAACTTCATGGCATCATTCAGAAAGTTGTGTCATAAGCGACGTTGCGTGCTCACTCACGTGTATAGCGCCTAGCGCTGTTGCCAGCTTGGAATCACCGCTTGCCGAATAGTTTCGCTAGTTCGGCAAATCGGCACCGTGGCACCGGCACTTTGAAGTTTGACTCGGCTTAGCTTATAGACTTGTTGTGATAGTAACGTGATCTCGGTTGTCTCAAGGATTTGCTTTGTTATTTAGTTATATTTGTGATTTTGTTTTGTTGGTCCGTTATATTGTTATTGTTAAAATGGGAAATAAAAAGGGGAGAAACCCACGCTTCTCTGTAAAGTTGATGCGAAAACGAAAAGGGCTACAAGCTCAGTTGAAGAAAGTCGCTGGAAAGTAAGTACATAGTTACAATGAAAGTTATAAGATTAGTATTATTTAAGTATCAAAAATATGAAATTATATGTACATAAAGTGGCATAGATTTTGAGATTTTCTTCAAATTGAATCCTACCTAACCTATAAAGTCTGTCTGTTTTCTGAACCGATTAGGCGAAATTCGCAATGGAGATAGTTGGACACCCGGGGTAGGACATAAGTAGGCTACTTTTTAGCAGAGCAGAAGCTAGTCTTTTCCATAAGTATGTAATTCGTTCGAGTTTAGACCAGATATGACATTGGGTTACACATTGATCATTTTCTTTCAGGATCCCTACTGCTCATACTGATGAACATTGCCAGGCGATTACAACTAATGAACCTGTATCACATGACCCCCAGCCGTAAGTAAATTTTAAATATTTCATGTGAGTTAATTTTGTATATTATCCTACAGCAACTGGCTTGGACTGTACAGTTGCTTACAAAAATATAGTACTGCAAAGTATTCTCATAAATATTTTACAAACAAGTGTAGGCCAAACCTCTAGGCATTGAATGGGTAAATGATTATGATTACTGATGACAAAAGATCATGATGGGATTCACATGTCAATTCCTGATTACAGTAATCCGTAACTTCATAACTTATGTATTAAACTATGATACTGTCAACGTAAAAGTCTATTTCCACTTATCATATCACTAGCTTTTTCCCGCAACTTCGTATGGGCTTAGTGCACCCTTACGTTCCTCAAGGAACCTGCATGCCAAATTTCAGCTCTCTACGACCAGTAGTTTGGGCTGTGCATTGATATGTCAGTCAGTTGGTCAGTCAGTTTCTTCTTTTATATATTTATATAGATATTGGGGAAAATTATTTTGTAGCTATTTTCACCTGAGCAAAGCTCGGTCGCCCGGGTGCTTTAAAATAATCAGATGAACTTTTTTTGACAGGTCAACTTCGGTAAATGTTGTTATGGACCATGATTTTATTGTGACACCTGAAAATGTGCCTGCAAGTAACAAAACGGACTTTGGGAGGCGGATTGTAAATGTATCACAGTTTTTCACTCAACTGCAAGAAATATCGTCTCATGGCCCACTGAATTGCGGACTACAATCAATTGTGATCACATCAGAAACTCGAACTGGCCTTATCTCACAGTATTCACTTAAATGCAAAATGTGTAATATGAGCTTTCAAATCTACAATGATAATGCAACCGATGCATTGGATCTCAACATTAGTACAGTAGCAGGTACCATAGCTATTGGATGTGGGTACACACAGCTTACTGATTTATCAGCTGCTATTGGCATGGTCCCCATGTCAAGAAATATATATAATTCCAAAATGGTTCTTATACACAAAAAATGGGAAGACGAATTATTTAAATCAATGACCCAGGCAGCTGAAGAAGAGCGCAGTTTAGCTATTGAAGAAGGCAGAGTCAACTCTGATGGTATAGCCATTATTGATGTGATAGCTGATGGATGTTATTCAAAAAGGTCCTACAGAAAGAATTACTCTGCACTATCAGGTGCAGCAGCTATAATAGGCAGAAGGACAAATAAAATACTATATTTAGCTATCAAGAATAAGTACTGCGCTATTTGCTCTGTAGCACAGAGTAAAAATTTGGATGCAAAAGAACATACTTGCTTCAAGAATTACTCAGGTAATGCCCATACTATCCATGCTAATATTATAAATGTGAAAGTAACTCTGTCTGTCTGTCTGTCTGTTACCTCTTCACGCTTCAACCGCTGGACTATTTAGATGAAATTTATGGAGATCTAAATCTACCATTCATCGTGAGTAAACCTGCATTTGCGAAATAATACAAACATGCGTGTCCCTATTGAACTATTCCCAGATGTCTGCACCCCGTTTATCCTCACTGCGGTGCGGACTACTGGGAATTATTTTCCCACTAGTTTTGAGTGCCGACTATGTGTTACTGACAACTGGGAAAAGGCCTCCTCATATGCCCAATCAGCACTGGGCCTGTATTATCCCAAACTCTTCTGATTAGTGAAGGCATGAGTGAGCTTAGCTGGGTTAGTGCTGGCAGGTGACAAAAGTGCCCTGCTACATATGGCATGGTTGGTTCTATACTTTCTATCTATCTATTTTTCTTTACATTTGTACAGGTAAAAATTTAGTAAATCCGCTTGTTCCTGTAGTACTACACAAAAGTGAACATGCCATATTAGAAATTTCGAGGAATTTTCATATCAATTTTGAACACAACCATGTACAGTCTAGTTCATTATTATGTGTACAGTTTTGTACATAATTACAACAGAGTAAGGTGCAAAAGTGTGTATACAATAGTTGTGTAATTCGTTGGTTTTTTTTCTGTCTTTTTTAGGGTCCTCCACTGGAATGGAGTCAGAAATTTTATTGGAGGGTTTTAAAAAAAGCCTGGAAATGCATAACCTTATATATGGAAGGTTAATATCAGATGGTGATGCGAATACATACTCCAAAATTCTCCAGGCTAGACCATATGAGAACTACACAGTGGAAAAGGTGGAATGCCGCAACCACTTGTTGCGAAATATGTGCAACAAGCTGTCAAGTCTATGTACCGAAACCAAATACCTCTTGAAATACAGAAAATACGTAACAAAGAAGAGGATTTTATCTACCAGGATAGTGATAATAGAAGCTGTAAAAAAACATAAAAATACAGACAATGTCACTGGTCTTTATGAAGACATAATGATTGCACCTGAACACGCCTTTGGGCAACATGGTAGATGCAAAGAACACTTTTGTACCAAAACTGAAAACGATGAAAACATAGAACGGGAGTTTTTCTCTAATAGTCTTTGGCAGAGGATAAAGTTGATAACAAGCCATATTGCAGCTCATGCGAGGAGTCTGATCATAGACGTGGACAGCAATGCTGTTGAGAGGTACCACAGTATTGTGGCCAAATTTGTTGGAGGTAAAAGAATAAACTTCACACAAAAGTACCAATACCAAATGAGGTGCAATGTTGCAGCCTTAGAATTTAATTTACAGAAACCTCTAGTGGTCTTACATAAATCCATTGTAGGCCAAAGCCCACGGAATGAAATTAAAAGAAATCAGGAACACAAAGCGAAACTTCGTTTACTGAATCAGAAATATGCTAGGAAGAAGAGGAGGTTATTTGAAAAAGAAGATACTAGAAGTTATGGCGAAGATTGCACAAAACCTGACATGGCTGACGACATGTTGTCAAAGACCAAAGAACGTTTTGTAAAACTCTTGCAAAAAAGTAGTTCGGACCGGGAACGCATAACAAGAGACACTGTTCTACAAAGCGGAAACAGTGAATGGTTGGAACTGCGGAGAAATATTTTAACAGCATCAAATTTTGGACGTGTCATCAAGAGACGCATGGACCTAAGCTGCCAGAATATAGTAAAGGATATTTTATATAAAAAATCAATTGACCATGTGCCAGCTGTAAAACATGGGAAGGATAAAGAAAAGGAAGCCTTGCAGCAATTAGCAAGACAGGAGAAAATTATTATTGAGCCATGTGGTCTATATATTGATCCAGATGTGCCATATTTTGGTGCAACGCCTGATGGGCTTGTACAAGATGACGACATGATAGTGGAGATAAAATGTCCCGCCACCTCATACGGCATTGGATTCGATAAAGCGATTGAAAACAACAAAATCCCATTTTATAAAAAAACTAAAAATGGTTTAATCGTAAACAAAAATCACAACTGGTATTACCAAATACAAGGTCAACTGCACATAACCAGAAAAGAAAAGTGTTTGTTCGGAATATGGTCAGGAACGAATTTCCCAGTAAAAACTGAAATCATAATAAGGGATGACTTGTTTTGGGAACAAGAAATGTGCAACAAATTGACCAATTTTTATTTAGATTGCTTGTTACCGGAAATTATTGACCCGAGGCACACCAGAAAAATGCCAATTAGAGATCCCATCTACGTGACAGAGGCCATTCAACAAAGGGAAATGAAGAAAAAAGCTGCTGCATCAAGTAAACGAAAAGGAGACCAAGCTGAAGACCCACCCCGTAAACGACTTCGAAACAAATAAACAATGATTTTGATGAATGCATTTTTTTTGGAAATATTTTAAATGCGAGAGTAACTCTTGTCTGTGTATCCTTCTGTCTGTCTGTTACCTCTTCACGCTTAAACCGCTAGATCGATTTAGATGTAATTTGGTATGGTACGGATGGTTCAAGTCCCGGGGACGGACAAATGCTACTTTTTATCCTGGTTAAATTATAGTTCCCGCGGGAACGCTATAATCGAATTCCACGCAGACATATTTTGGAGGAGCCTCGCGATTTATACATCAGGAGCCACATTCGGGGCGCAAAAGGGACTCCATAGGGAATCTATAGGGAACGTCAAAACGGCACAGCGTTGATACTAAATTTTAAGTAATTGGCTAGATTTGAAGTTCAATTTGAGCGCCGTGATGTTTTGACGGTCCTTATCGATTCCCTAAGAAATCTTGCCCCCCGGATGAGGCCCTAGTACATTATAATATTACCTAGGTAATTTATTTGAGCTTTGCTCGAGTGAATAGCTAAACATGAATTTTCCCAGTCATGAGACCTAGCTAGATCGATTAACCACCCTCAAAAATCCCTATATACCAAATTTCATCGAAATCGTTCGAGCCGTGCTTTTCGAGAACGTGATTACAAATATCCATACTAATATTATAAATGGGAAAGTGTGTTTGTTTGTTTGTTTGTCCTTCCTTCACGTCGCAACAACTGAACGGATTTCAATGAAATTTGGTATAGAGATAGTTTAGGACCCTGGGAATAACATAGACTTTTCATCCCGGGAAAACGCAAAGTTCCCGCGGGAACGCGATAACCGAATTCCACGCGGGCGAAGCCGCGGGCAGAAGCTAGTAGTATATATATGTTATAAAATAAGTATATATAGGATAACTAAAAAGTTTTTCAACAAGCTTCGTCTACAACTGAAAGAAGAATTTTTTTTTTCATTATTCGCGTTCCTGTCCCTCAGGAATAATGTATGTAGGTATGTAGCTTACTACTGGTGAAAGAATTTACTATCGGTTCTGTAGTTTTTGAGTCTCGCCTTCAAAAAAAATACAAGTACAAGTAGGCGCCATCTATCATAATAACTAAGGGAATGTTTACTAATAAGGCGTTGTCGATCATAATCATCGACATAATAGATAGATGGCGCGTATATAAATAGTAACAGTAACGAGCCGAATCGACCAAGGTCACTTGCCCTACTCGTCGCCTTAAAACATAAGTAAAACATACATTGTCATTTCATCGTGTCCTTTTCCCGTTGTTTCATAAATTGAACTTATTATAAGCCCCCTTTCAAATTACCACGTTACGCCAATGAGCCTGGCTGGCCTCGATCGTAAACAAACAAATTATGGTATAATTCTAGGGTAGATACTGTACTGTCGATATTGGAAAAACTTAGTGTTTCTAATTTATGACTTTATGCCGCAGAGCTTAAGAGAGTGGTACTGTAGATGTTTTTGGAGACGAAACTTGACAAACAATAATAATATCTTGGATAATTTCACACAAATTGACCTAGCCCCAAAGTAAGCAAAGCTTGTACTATGGGTGCTAGACAACGATATAAATACTTATATAAATACTAAACATCCATGACTCGAGTACAAACATTTTTGCTCATCACACAAAATTTGCCCCGAGCGGGATTCGAACCCGCGACAGTCGGAACAGTGGGCAGGGTCACTACCAACGCAACTGAGCCAAACCAGTCGTCAAATAAATAACTATTCTATTAGAAAAGACAAACATATATAAAAATACTGAAGTTTGGAAAATCAATTTGATGATGTTCAGTGAAGCTGAATTAAAGATGGACGAACAAGAACATAGGCAGCTAAAAGACTATTTAGATACGGTTATTTTATTTGTAAATATATCTGACGTCGTCCATACTATACCTTACCGTGCAGTAAACTCCCGAGCTGCCTCTACAATGGAAATCAGTTTAGTCAATTAAAGTGCTGACGAACTAAACGTACTCGAACCTATGATTGCTTGATTGTGTCGTTTACCTCATTCACTAATTATAAACATAATTCATATTGAATGAACGGCTATTTTAACATGGTAACGAAATTTTTTCTACATTGAGGTGTCGATCGAGGATGTCTGGTTACTCTTAATTACAATAGGACCTCTGGTAACAGACCCTCTGGTGGCAGGGCAGGACCTCTGGTTACTTTAAACTTAATCCCTCGTATGGATATTTTTGGTTTCGCAGGGGTGTGGTTGATTGAACCTATCTATCATATCAAGCAAAGTGATCAATAATGAACTTCCGTCTTATCACCTCCCGCTAACAATAGAGGGACAAAAATAACAAATAGGTCACAGGTGAATCCACAACAAAGAACGTTCCCGTGTGTAGTAAAGTTCAGCTTTCGGTATTAAATATTCCGTTTGTGAAGCTATTTTAAAAGGACTATAAGTGGAATAGACCATTTATTGAATTTTAAGTAAGCAATTTGAATTATTGAAAAACAATCCGCTTTCATTGAATTTAAAATACAAGAGAAGTTTAATTTTAAACTCGCTATCAGTTGCAAGACAGGAGTCGCGACACCAGTCGAAGGTACTTCAGTCAAAACTTTCTTCAGCGCCGTACAAGTCAGTTACCGTCGACTTTGTTTATTATTACCTACTTCAATGATGAATTAAAAAGTCGTAATGTGACGATACAAACTGTTGTGATGGTTACGGTTAATTTAATTATTTAAGAGTGAAATTCACACTGAATTGAATTGCAACGACAATTTATGATAAGAATCTGATTATCAATATGTCTAGCTTGAATTAAACCTAATGAAACCCTTTATAAATTCATCCAAACGGCGACTAAGGCTTTTAAATAAGAAAACTCGGAACGGAACAATCAACATCAAACAGGACAAGGACAATCTCTCTAAAAGAGATTGTCGAGACAGGCGGGATTAGGCCGCATTCAATTAGTACATGTAATTTGTGTTCCTATCTCCTAATATTTTATTATTCTGAATTTAGGAATTGAGGGTTCGGCTTAGAAGAGTACCAACAACATTTAGAAAAGAAAAACAAAATACTTTTATTCAATGACTGAAAAAGGAAATTCAATCCTTTTTATTATTATTATTATAAGCAAGCATTTCACCACGATCTCACCTGATGGTAAGTGACGATGCGGTCGAAGGTGATACATGCTTACTTAGATAGTACCTGTTCAATCTTAACTACACTTCAGTGCAACCACACCCTATTGCTTACCCCTCAATTAACCCTCAACTCCTGGACTCTTGGTCTCTCCAAGGTTCGCCACGCACCACTCCATTCATCCATCCTGCAACCATCACTAGGCAGTCACTTCTACTTGGATGCCTAACGATTAGCTAATTACGATACTTATGTTCCGCGACAGCAGTCTTCTTAGCTTGATGATGCAGGTAAAGCTTGACATATCAAAATAGGTATTAGGTATTGTAGCGGGGGGTTGATGTTAGCTCAGGTAGATGCTGCAGACACGGAGATCAGCGGTGGAATCCGAAGACACGAAGACGATGTCTAGCTTATTAAAATATCTAAATCTTGAAGACTGCCTAACTAAGAAATAATAGATTTTAAGTTGAATTGATATTATATTTTGAGAGATATGTTCATTACAAGCGATAGAAAAAGACTAAAAATATTAAACAAAAACACTCTACGCTTAAAATTACCTATTTTTGGAAGAGAATGTGACAACTAACCGATTGTACTCGGTCAGTCTCCACAGTATCTAATAAGCCTTTCAATTAAGGTCTATCCATTTGCCTTGGGAACCTGGCACATTGACGTAATTTGCCACACGTTGTACATATTTTCCGTGTCGTTATATTTCGGGACACATTTAGGCCTGTGTTATCGACCAATCTGTAAATGAAGGCTTATCTGTCAACACATCCGGACTTCCGCGTCCTGCGAGTCAACTCAAGGTGGCCTTGATTATATTATGTTACATTATGTGTCTATTTTGATAGAATAGAGCTTTCACGAAAGGCTGCCAATGAATCATTTACGAACTAAGCAATGAAAATGGACTTTGTATGACTCATACGAAATAATATTGTGAATGACATTTTCAAGCTCTAGTACAAACATTTCAATGGCGAAAGTGATTTTGACTGACCATTCCGATATCACGCTCCAACTACTGACTGAAAGATTGTCAAATTGACATGATATTTCCATGCACGATATCTGCAGTTAAGAACGAGATACAGCTGTATTATGATAATATCTGATTTAAAAAAAAAACGTTTTTTTTATACCAATGGTTTACGCAAACGAGCGCACAGCCCACCTGATGGAATGCCCCTGTGCCAGAAATTTCACCGGCTGCCTTAACCCCCTACCGGAACACAACAGTGCGAGCACTGCTATTTGGCGGCAGGTTAGCGGGGAAAGACGGTGGTACCGCCCCGGACGGACCCAGCACCAGGTCCTACCCCTAACAAAACACAAAACATTCCTGAAAAATACATCAAACGAAGGAAAGGCCTGAACGAAAAAGATCCGAACAAAAAATCATATTTTACAAAATGAAACTTTTTCCTGACTCCATTATGAATAAGAGGATACATAGAAATGTTTTGTCTAGTGAGAGATGACCCTTTTTAGTACTTAGTTCATTATTTGTGTAACCATTTTCTCCAGCTTTCATGGTCTTCAATACAGTATGATAATAAATTGGATCCCTTGATTTGGGTATTTTCGTCCGTCAAACCCTTTGAGTATATAGCCACTGGAGATGCCATGCATGGGCGATCCCCTCCGGCAAAGTACATGGTTCAACTGTTCAAACTCTTTATATAAACCCACTTGAAGGTCACTTCACCGCCATTTTGCATCGTTCCGTGACGCGAGACGTTTCTCCTGAAAAATGGTGTCTTGTGCGGTATTCTCGTGTAAAAGGCGATCTGATCGCTCAAATTCGCAACAAAATCGCATTTCCTATCATAGATAAGTATTTTTACTAACTTTTATTTAAGTAAAATCTCTATTTAAAGAAAAGCTTTTGCGATACGTAAACGTCAGAAAAATGTAAACATGAATGGGAGCGAATCGGTCTAGGGATGTGACTAAAGTCAAAAAAGCGACTCAACTTTTGAGTGAATCATTCATTCATTCAATCAATGAGGTTTATTTAATAGTAAGTTTTTTATTGCATATTCCATTAATTAGTAGAAAAGTATAGATGTTTGTTACATTTAAATCCTGGAAGGTGAATATTACTTTTCTCTGGACATCGATGTTGAATTTTATTCTGATCTTGAAAAGAAATGTTGGCAAATATATAGATCTAGGTAAAAGGAATACAATATTTAGTGCGGGACTACGAGTGATGTGTAATGCATATACTATTATTTATATACATTATTTCATATAATCCTTTTAAATTTCCAAAAGATCCATATAGGAGAATTCTTGGAAACTGACACGTGTTATCTGTTCGGAGCATTTTGCTGACGACCCTTATCCATACTACTACTACTACAGCCTATTTGCGTCCCACTGCTGGGCACAGGCCTCCCCTCATCATGAGAGGGTTTGGGCTATAGTCCCCACACGGGCCCATACTACCATACGAGTACTATCCATATTAATATTATAAATGCGAAAGTAACTCTGTCTGTCTGTTACTTACCTCTTCACGCTTCAACCGCTGGACTGCTTGAGATGAAATCTGGCATGGAGATAGTTGGGGTCCCGGGAAAGGACATAGGCTACTTTTCATCTCGAAAAAACGCATAGTTCCCGAGGGAACGCGATAACCGAATTCCACGCGGGCGAAGTCGCGGATAGAAGCTGGTATTATATAAATGGGAAAGTTCATTTGTTTGTCCTTCTTTCACGTCGCAACGGAGAGGTTTTATGTCGTGATTTGTTTAGGGTTAGTTGGGAGGCTGGAGAGTGACATAGGCTACTTTTTACCACGGGAAAACATCTTATTCCCATGGGAAAATCCATTGTTTTGTTTTTGGTTTCCTATAACTATCGCTATGTATAGAACCATTAGCTGCCTGAATTCTTAGTACAGTCAAGTTCATAAATATATGATCACTTTTGGACCTTATTACAAGAGAGCAAGGTGTAAAAGTGTGTATATATTGGAGAACTCGTCCGTACATACGGACGAAGTCGCGGGTAAAAGGGTAGTTATAACATAAGTAGCTTTTCCCCGCAACTTCATATGCGCAGAAATATTAAAATGTAAAATCCCGATTTTTCTGTTCCTATGGAAATTTCGGGAAATCCTTTCTTAGATTGCTCCCCTATATTCCCTATGGAATCTGCATGCCAAATTTCAGCTTTCTACGACCAGTAGATTCGGCTCTGCGTTGATCGATCAGTCAGTCAGTAAGTCAGTTTCTTGTTTTATATATATAGATATATAGATTTCATGTACGTAGGCTCTTACAAATACCAATCTACTTTAATTTTTTTACATATGTATCCGCCCGGAAGCTGCTGACAACAGTTCATTCCACAGTTAAAAAACTGTGTGTGGGCTAAGGACACAAATACAGATACTTACAGACATACATACATACATACAAACAAATATGTTTTTGGGTATCTTCAACGTACAGAATTTCCACTTTAGCAATTTTATTATAAAATAAAATACTATAAAATAATTCAGTTCATTCATCTACTTATCTCATTTGACTCATTCTTCAGATGTGTCCCATCACTAGTCTTGTGCATATGTGTGCTGCATAGTTACGTGAAAACTCTATCTGTTTACGTGTATTTTTTGATGTGTTGATTTTTTTTGTAGTGTGCGTTTATCGCAACAGCAAAATTTGTGTCTGTTGAGTTCTGCGTCGTTTGGTGGTGTGCTGTACGTGTTTACCTCGCCCCCCGCTAAAAGTGGCGAAAAAATTTGTTCGGCGAGTTGACGTTATGGCATCTCCAGTGGCTATATACTCAAAGGTCAAACCCTACCCTAAGCCTGCTGAGATTCAAATCGGGTCGTTAGGGTTGTCAACAGGAAGAGGGGGTGACATCAGCGACCGGCGCACCCCAAGGTTATCCAACCCCAAACTTAAATATACAAGCAGGACTTAGCAACCCTAGAGTTTGCATGTTGAGTCAGAAATAAACATTGAGTCACTGTTCGAAGTTCAAAATCCATACTAATATTATAAATGCGAAAGTAACTCTATCTATCAGCCTTTCCGTCTGTCTATTACCTCATCGCGCCTTAACCGATGGACCGGTTTAGATGAATTTTGGAATGGAGTTTCAGCATGGAGGTAATAAGTACATGTACATCTGGAGCGAGTAGTGTCAAAAATAATAATAAAAAATAACTTAAAAGCTTAAAAAGAATTGATTGCTTTCGTTTTCGTTCTCAATTCAAAAACGTGCCCAAATTTGGACGTTATGCTTCTTTTGTCTTTATCTCTCGTTATAAGGTTAGATAAAGAGAGACACAAGCTTTCTACACCTCTCACCCCCGCGCAACTGGCCCAAAATTTGGTCACAGAGGTAGTTTCGGATATTGCTTCCAGAGTTTCAGTACAAATATATAGTCAGGAACAGAATCTTGTGGTTTCCGCTTAAGTTGTAGAGCAACCAGGAAAGGGTGCCTAGCGAATTGAAAATAAAAGTCAAAAGCGGTTCAATTGAAATGAACTTGACATGAAACTTAACCAGATCGATTTTACGTCACCGACAGACATTGCAAAATCATTAGAAGTGTTTCTGAGGTACTTCAGTATAAAAATAAAATCAGATGGCTATATTTATTTCAGTAACTAAAATTTGCATTACAAAAGCTATTTACAGTCGAGTTTATTGTACTTTAACCGACTTCTTTCTTCTTGGAAGCCTTATTGCGGCGAGATTGTTTTCCTTCTAGTTTGGTGCTCGTAAAAACTAAATTTCCGTTACGATGAACGATGAATGTACCTAGGAACCTAATTCCATTGCGGTCTATTTCGTAACCCGGGGGGCAACAGGGGGCTGAAATTTTCTAGTGTGCTAATTCTACACAAGGTAGTTTCGTACTCAAGAAAAAGTTTGTGGGCAATGTCAAGGCAGTCCTGCCTTTAAATTCAAATACGGCTTAAACAAGTAATAACAGAGTATTTTGATATTTTGAAAAGTTACTTTCTCAAAGACGAACTTTGTCTGGCGTTATCGACGTAGACGACATTTCAGAAATGTCAAATAAGTATCTACAAGAATTCTGACAAGCTTGAAAATGTGATGTAAAGGATATATCGCATTAACTAATGTGTTCTTGTGTAAGCTGTGATGTCATGAAACGTCTGGCGAACACGTTTGCGTATTCACTGCCTTTTTTATGGTATTTGACACTTTTTGAGAAACGAAAATATGAACGCGATCTTTCGCATTGTATCAAACTTACATTTGGAGTGACGAAATCGTGTAGTATGAAAGATAAATATACATAATTTAATGTTATACGGGCGTATTCCGAAAACATTTGTGTTGTTGTGTATTTCTCTACCACCGCCCCACCTAGACGCGGTTATAGGTCACGGCGTTAGTAAACAAGCGCGTCCCTCGCGGCGAAATTCGGGTTCATAAATAAAGTTGCCGCGACCTTCACCCCGTCTGCCTTCGATTTAGCCGCTATAGCAGGGTTTCGTGTTCCAGCGGTAATAAAGTTTAGTACAGTACAATCGATTATATTCAAACTATTTGGTCCTGATGTACGCGATGTTACTTTCGGGTCCATCATCATCAACAGTCCATAGTAGTCCACCGCTGGACGTAGGCCTCACCCAATGCACGCCAATGAGCTCTGTCTAAGGCGTGCCGCATCCAATCTACACCGGCCACCTCGCGCAAATCGTCACTCCACCTGGCTACAGGGCGCCCTACACTTCATTTGCCGGGTTCGACTTTCGGGTTGAGGCATAAAAATGGAACTGCTTCTTGAGATAATACGTGAATCGATAATGTAAAGCAATGTCATATTTTTTATGCAATCCATAATCTACTACTACTACTACAGCCTATTTGCGTCCCACTGCTGCGCACAGGCCTCTTCTCATCACGAGAGGAGGCCTGAATCCACAATCACAACAGCCCACTCACGGGCTCACGAAAGGGTTGACACAATCGTTTAAACCCTTTGTAATTATAAACACGGGTGTTCTTGGCATCAATTTGGTATTGTCAGCAGATACACGAGCTTGAGCAAAGATTGCGACGATTCATTGACCATTCTTATACCCCCATAACACCCTGTCCTGAATAAGTGGCAATCCTACAACTAGACACATATACAGGCTTAAAATGAAACAAGCATAATAATAAGCAGATCACTGATATCATAATGTGCCAGCCAACCCAGCTAGGTACAGGTTTACACAACTTAGAAGGCGCGTGGATTAAGCAAAAATAGACTCTGCGTCAACGGCTTAAGTGCTTCACCGCGCGCCTTCAAAGTTGTGTCGTGCATTAATACCTACCTACCTACTGCCTCAGCGTATTAGATATTGTCATATAAGAAAGCATCAGCTGAGAGACGCAGAATATGAACTGTATTCAAGAGAATAACCGCTCGAAATGAATGGTGAACATTATCTCGCACAATATTACATTTAATATAATGGATCATCTTGCGGAGACTTAAAGCGCCTCGAGACAGCCGTAATAGATGACGGATGACGTGAAAACATCAAAATTATACCGTTGCTGAGAGGTAATCCTAATTTCCGGGAACGAGGAGGTAACATGACGTTTAGACAAGGAAATGACGTCACATGACAATCCTTGTACCTTTCATTACAGACCAGCGGTAATAAATCACAGAATTTAATGTAAAATTATAGACTAGGATGCTACTAACATAGTGGTCCGATTGCCGGAAAGAAATCTTTGACAGCTTTGTTACGAAGAGAAACCCCGAGGATAGCCCTCTCAATTCTTGATGCTTTGGGTAACTGAGCCTTCCTTTGAGGCCAATCGTTCGTTCACATCGTCACCAGTTTAATGTGTCTAGTAAATACAAAGGAACCAGCCAACCCTATACATATTGGAGTCATAACAAAAACAAAACTATAATGCCGTGATTGCAGTGATTTTCTTCAGTGCGGCCATAAAAGTTTGTGGGCCAGCCCTGAATACATTATAGCTCGACGGTTACATTACATTACATTACAGTGGGGCAATATCAGCGATCTGTCTGTTTGAATATAATAGAGGTAGAAATGAGGTTGTTTGTTTTGCCCTACGGGATTCATGTTAATTTAGCCCGTGATAATCCACAGCTGGAAAACGTACCTAAAGAAAAATGAAACTACTACGTTCAGTTAATCCCATTTTTTTATGTCGCTGGTATAGTCAAACTAGTCACAGCCCAGCTGATGGTAAGTGGTCACTGCGGCCCATGGACACAGAAATCCTATGGTCCCTATTAAGCCGTTGGAGATATCCGTGCCGTTGAAATATGCTAAGAGACAGCCTGCTGAACGAATAGATCCCAGTAATATAGATTCGCGTCGTGATTGGAATTTCAGCAAAGGGAATTTCGAACTGCTTTATCACTTGATATCGGAGATTGATTGGTTTGAGGTTTTACAATCTGTAGATGTTGACACTGCTGTAAAGAGGTTTTATAACATTTTGTATGATATTTTTGACCAATGTATCCCAAAGAAACTTCGATCGAGGAAACCTACTCGACGCTACCCAGTATGGTTTACAGCAGACATAATCAGTGGTCTGAATCATAAAAGTCATCTCCACCGGGAATGGAAGGCCACTAAAAATAGAGCTGTTTATTATGAATTTTCCAAATTAAGGTCCTACCTAAAGATACAAATATCCTGTGCTTACGACTGTTACCTCGATCAAATTCAGGCCAGAATTAGAACTGACCCGCGAACTTTCTGGCGGCATATGGACAGCTTGAAGTCGAAGGGTGGGTTTGCGTCTCGGATAAACTATGAAGGCATGGAAGTGGCTGGTAGTAAGGTAGCTAGTGCGTTTGCTCGTTATTTCTCCAGTGTATTTCTGACTGAAAAGCCTCGTCTTAACCCGATTCTGATAGGGAATAACGCTCAAAATAATAGTGCAAATTATATCAACATTGCCAGTGTATCTATGGAGGAAATCTTAGCAGGAATTAGAAGACTTAAGGCCAATAGTGCACTGGGTCCTGATAACTTGCCACCCTACATTCTTAAAGGGTGTGTGGATCACTTAAAAATCCCCATTCACTATATTCTTAATCTGGCGCTCAAATCTGGAAAGTATCCACTTCAGTGGAAGCTTACTAGAGTGAGACCGATCCCTAAGACTAGAGACTCTACCAAGATTGAAAACTATCGGCCTATAGCTGTGCTCTCTACCTTGGCGAAGTTATTTGAGTCGTTACTTCACAAGTCCTTATCTATTCAGATTAAACCTTATCTTTGCGACTCACAGCATGGGTTCCGACCTAAACGTTCCGTTAACACCAATCTGCTTACTCTGGTTGATCTTATTTCTGAGCATCTTGACAGGGGCATCCAGGTGGATGTCCTTTACTTTGATTTTAAGAAGGCTTTCGATCGCGTCGATAATGACGTGCTTTTAGGTAAATTGGATGATATAGGTTTTTCCCCTAATCTCCTTAAATTTTTTGCCAGTTATTTACGCGATCGGCAGCAGTACGTTCAGCATGGATGTTTCGTGTCAGCTCCCTACCATACTCACTCTGGTGTCAGTCAGGGCTCTATATTAGGCCCATTATTGTTTGGTATTATGGTGAACACTGTTGAACAGCCTTCAATCTGTCCTTAAAAGTGCTCGATGTCTATTGTATGCCGATGACCTTAAAATAGTGTATGGTGTCCAGCAAAAAGCTGACTGTGTATCAATACAGGAAGATGTCAACGCTGTGGTCAGATGGAGTCTTGACAACAAGCTGTTTTTTAATACCGAAAAGTGTTTTGTTTGTACATTCAGCCGTTCACGTAATCCTATACATACACAATATTTATTAGGTTCGGACTCGGGCCCCATTAATCGTGTCTTCTCCATGAAAGATCTCGGTGTGAACTTTGACGTTTGCCTCAATTTCCATGAGCACATTGAAAAACTTGCCGCCAGTGCCTTTCAGAGACTAGGTTTCGTAATCAGAAACTTGAAAGATTTTTATGACATTGGGGCCATAAGGATGGTCTACAATGCGTTGGTGCGTAGCAAGCTAGAGGCTTCCTCAATAATATGGCACCCATATGAAGTGACATACGCACTACTTCTTGAAAAAGTTCAAAAAGCTTTCTTGAGGTTTCTTTATAAAAAGAAGTTTGGGTATTACCCGTTTATGTATCCAACGAAGTTTCTCCTGGGTACACTAGGGTTTAATTAACTCATTGGAGGTACGACGTAACTATTCCTTGCTAATATTTACATGTCAGGTCTTACGTGGCATGTCGGACTGTCCGGAATTAGTCGAGCTTGTAGTAAGATTTCACATTCCAAATTTACCCAAAATACCACTCAGACCGCGGCAGAAAGATTTGCTGGCGGTGGGAGCGGCGCGCACCGTGGCGCGCAGGAACTCGCCACTGCCCCGCGCGCTTGCGGCGCTCAACGCGCTCCTGGCAGCAGCACCGGAGTGCGACCTGTTTGCATGGCGGTGGACGGATGTGTGTCGTGAGTGTCTGAGGTACTGTGAGATGATGGACGACAGGTTGTCCAGTATTTATCGTTGAGGTTGAGCCACGTTTGAACATTGTATATATATTTATTAGTATAATTATTATTATTTTTCAAGTGTTATTGTTAAGTTCATGATGAATTGGTTACCTAAACTGTAATGTCATGTAACTTTATTTCAAATAAATAAATAAATAAATAAATAAGAAACTATAAGATGGAATGCCTCTGTGCCAGAAATTTCCCCGGCTGCCTTAACCCCCCACCGGAACACAACAGTGTGAGCACTGCTATTTGGCGGCAGGTTAGCGGGGAAATACGGTGGTACCTCCCCGGACGGACCTAGCACCAGTCCCTACCACTAGAACCTTCCATTTTGACGAGAACCTTCAATAAGCTTCGCAAATGTAGCCAGCCATGGATTAGATGATATCATATGATACCTATCAAAAAAGTCAAGACCACAAAATGGAACCTAATCTGAATGTTCTCTCAATTAATGTCTAATGGGATAGGCCTGACTGGTCTGAGTTTTATTGAAGAACCCAGAATTTTCGGTTTTGGCGCATTCACAGCGTCGAGTTTTTTTGAAACGGCACAACTTCGAAGGCGCGCTGAAGCACTTAAGCCATTGACGCAGGCATTATTCTTTGAGGGAGCGTGGATTAAGCACGCTCCCTCAAAGTTCTGTTAACCTCCTGTACCCGGGAAAGCTCTCACTAATAAACCCTCCGAAGCTTTCAAAAACGAATACGGGAGCAAGATTTTCGTATGCCTCATTCAATATGCGAATGGATTCAGGTCAATACACTTGCCAGCAAAGCTTTGGATTTGGAAACCGAATCATAAAAAAGAAAACATGGGTTTTATCTCCAATACAACTATCACAGAACAAAAATGAAACAATCTTTAAATTTTTTGACTATACGTCGGGCTGTTTGACCGTCCAATCGCCAACAAATGTGTTCCTCAAGACTGTGTGTGACGTGGAAAAAGGGTAAGATAGTGATAACGAAGTGATCCTACGAGGGTTGTAACATTTTCATTCGAAGTACGGACCCTAACAACGGTACCGGGATTAGTAACGTGAAGCTATGTCATCCAACACGTCTATTTTCGTGGATGACAATGCTGAAATCTATAGTGCATGTTTTGTCTTGCGGAGGAGTAGACTGGAATTTTAAAAACACCATAATTGTAATAACAATTTCAGCGTATGAAAAATGTGTGTCCGTTTCCCACAAGCGTGTATTTCATTCATTCTATGAAATGAAATTGCCTCCGACGTGTCATGGCGTCATGGGCCGTGACGTTATACGAAACGGATATATATATCACCGTAAATTATATACCTACTTCAGTTTGTTTAAAAGCGAATCCTAATCCTAATTTCTAATAATATTATAAATCACAAAATTTATCAAGTGACATGGAAAACCTTGAGACTACATATGGGAGGAACTTTCGATAGCGTCAACTAACTTTTCCACTGGCGCCATCTATTGGGGAAGTTTGAGTGTTTGGATGTTTGTTGCTCAATCACGCTAAAACGGCTCAGCCAATTTGCATGAAAATTTATACACAGATAGTTTAGAGCCTGGATTAAGACATAGGCTACTTTTTATCCCGGACATACAAATTACTAATCCGGCAAACAGTAGGTATATGCATGACATGAGCGTTTTGTTGAGTCTTGAGTTTTCTTTTGCCCGGGAGTGACAAATAAAAAACATATTTTTAATGATTTATTCAAAAAGCGGTCTCAATATCCGTTACATTTACGTTTCTATTCCAAGTAAGGAAATTATTCGTAAACAAGCCGTTATATTTAGAACACTGAGAAAATGTAATTTCTCTACCTACACTTTCAAAGGAATAAGTATATACTTAGATGCTAAACTTATTCAAGAGTAATGTTAGGCAATATGTTTTTTTATGATGTTTACCGCTGACTTTGGGCAGCCACTTTTTAAGCACAGATTAATTCATAAGTACATAAATCAAACTTACATTACATTTATAGACGAGCGGAAATACACAAATTATAGGAGTTTGACAGCGATATAGGCTGTACATTAGGTATGTTTATTCAGTTTTCACTACCAGAGTATCTTGATAACATTTTCAAAAAAAAGTAGGTAATCCTCAATGATTTTGGCGTTTTCAAATATCTCGCATGGTCGAGCTACGCACGTGGTTACACAAAATGCTGACGTCTATCGAGTCAAGAGTTACGCACTAGAGCTAGAACACAATAGACGCGTCGAGTTAGTAATGTTAGTATCCACTCCCAGCGTCAAAATTCGCAATTTCTCGTCCTCGTCACTCTCGAGACCCCTCAGAGACACCCGAGCGTCATTAGGGGCTTCAAAAGCCTGAACCTGCTCCCTGAAGCACCGACAAACGGTATTTCACCCTACCACATCGACATAAGGACTAAGAGCAGCTCAATGGCTCGAAACGAACGCGGTGTCAGTAAAATATGGCGAAGCTAGCATTTTATGCGCGAGTGAGTAAAATAAAATTAATTAGTGTTTCCACACGGCTACTAGTACTAGTAACGACGATACGACATAATTAACATACACACAGTAGTACGTAGGTATACTAGAATATATCAAACACTAACCGCAATGCGTAAACACCTTTAATCGCATGCGTTATCTAAATATACACTCAACAGCAATTAATTTGGGTCCTTTTGCATTTAGCATTATAGCATTTTCCATACAAAGTGACCCGAATTAATTGCTGGTGAGTGTATATTGTTATGCAGCGACTACGTTGCCAATTGCCAACACAGAGGGCCAGAAACAGAATAACTACCAAAAGAACATTATAAATAGGTACACTGTTGCTACAACAACGCTTATCAGAAAGTATGGCACGCCAATCTCGTGTAATCGTCCGAAGATAACGGGCATTGCATTCGATTTCAGCATCAGCTTGAACTAAATAAAGTTTTCAATATTGGTGCATTGCTAACTCAACAAGAGTAGAAAGTCATCGTAAAAAAATCAGAAAGCATTTGCCAAAACACTTGGTAAAAAATCCCACGAGATAACATTTCCACACGGTTTCGTAAAATCGAGTCGAATAACTTCATAGATAAAGAACACTGACGATCAAAGCTGAGCAGAGCGTCCCGTGACAAAGATCGACCCAGATTTGAAGTAAGTACGCTATTGAAACATTCTCCAAGACACATTTCTATACCGATAATACACAAAAGAGATGTTCAGGAAATGTTCAGAGAAAACACCGTTAAATCTTGAACTGAACCCGTAGTAAGTATATTACGTAGCGATGTCGTAAATCACACAAACGATTGGTATGACCACTGAAAATTATAGACATGAAAAATTCGTTTCAATATCTTAGAAAAGGAATGTTCTTTCTTAATCCTCATGGATTATCAGAAATAGGGTGGTAAAATTGAATGAATGTACCCGTAAATTATAGCACAAAGGAAATATGAAAGAGGATTAACCAAACACCGAAAAGTCGCTAGACGTTACGAAAATTGTATGAGAAATAGAGGATATACAGACACTGATCAATCATCTACACTCTAGACCAGACAATGGTCTACACTCTACAACAATGGACTCTATTCCTTCTATGATAGAGTCCCTGACTGATTCCTAATAAAGAATCAATAGTTATGTATAACTTAACTACTTGTTTATTGATTAACGTAGAATATTGCTTATCAACAATGTAAACAAGTTACCTATGCCATTAATTTGAATAGGTGTGCAGATCGCTGCAACGCGATTACAAAACGAAATGTTTTGCGGTCTCGTTATCGTAGGTACTGGTGATGCAAAGTGGAAATTACGAGGAAATTACTAAACAAATAGTATGACGATTACTAACAAAATATTCCCGTTACGGAACTGCTAAATTGATTTAGTTTTGTGAATTGTTGTCTGTATTAGAAACGTGATTATTTCTGTAATGTTGTACGTGACAATCTATACGTATGTAACATAGGAAGGATAACGAAAATCTGCCAAGTAGGTAGGTACAATCGGTGCACATACTAAAGTTAACTAAAAAATCATGAAGCTATATGACGTCACGTCCGTCGACTTAGTCCCGTCCCGTCACCGCCAGGTGCGAAATAAGAACCAAATCGGTCAACAGTGCCAACATTCGAGAAAGCAAATTAGCATTCAATATCGGCGGACCGGCCAAGAACCTCTGCTGACGTATGAATGGACGGAAGGCACCATAATGAAAAAAGGTTACTACGCGAATAAAAAAGTTATTAAAAGTAGTGAAGCGGTGGTGAGTCACCGAGTCTAGTCCTGTCCAATCCAAGGCTAGGTAATAATTGGGGCCCCCGGTGATCGAGGACCGTCGCACTCGCGGCCTCGAGGCCCAAGTTACATCGAACCTATGAGTGGCAATGAATCAAAAGCCTCAACGTGTTTATTACGTAGTTTGGTACGGACTACTTTAAAAATGAATCGAGAGACATTTATAAACCGAGCAGTCACATCACAATTTGTCCTTGAAATCTGCACGCGTGATTAGATGTTTGTAAGGAATGATGTCATTGGTAAATTTTATCTTGGACCGCATACCGTATGGAATATTTTTGGTATAGTGGAGGTTGTCATGGGAAATTCCTAAGGATTTTTATTTCAATACATCAACAGTGTACCTAACTGTAGTCATGCTGACAATGTTCAAAGTAGTAATTTCAGAAATGTCATAATGATACAAATTCCTCTTAAACGATATTTACTGAGCCTGTTATGTATGACGTCGACATCGATATCAAAGCTATAAGCTGAACTTATATTAACTAACCGAAGTCTCATTTCGAGAGAATATATTCTCAAATTATCTACGATGGCACAAAGTTTTTTTATCATTTTGCGAGTTTAGATACCTAGCACAAGAGCGTTAGGACAATGCTGTGCATAGGTATGCAGACGGCGTTATTTAGACGCCGCATCGTCAGCACGTTTTATTAACGCCGTGTGCACAGGCACTTAAACCGTTAAGTTCAAGCTGGCCGCTAACAAGTGGCCACGTACGAAAGGAACTGAGGGCGTCCAAACGCGTGATATAAAGTCGTCAACCGGCTCTCAAAGACAGCGGAAAAAAAGAACCGCCCGATCGCGCGATGTCCGCCAAAAAAGTCTCAAGAAAACTCGGTCGGCATCGGCAGTCGTGTGCTAGCGAAACAAGATTGATGTAGTTCGTTGCCAAGCGGACCAGAAACGATACAAAATCGAACTTAAAGAGTCTGTGTGGAGGGTATAATTCCGAATGAGTCAAGAGCGTGAGGTGCTGAAGAAAAAGTAGCCCTAAATACAAAGGGTTAAATTAAAACGTCGTTTGCACAGCCGATCGCAATGCCAGGGTAGCGACAGGATCGAATATCAACACAGTTTACGGAATGCTTAGCTTACACATTACATTGGCACGGATGTAAATAAACCAGGACTGGCTCGTTGGAGCCGTTGTGGAGTGCGAGATAACCATCTTGATATCCGATAACTTGATTAGGGATGTGCGTGTTTGGAAACGAACGGCTACTTTTCCACCCGACATTTTCCCATCGTTCATCTCATCAGGAATAGGATAGAAAATTTGACAGGTGAACCGTCATAACAGAGACAAGCGTTCGCTAAGCTTCACGCATGGCGTCGAGTAGTCTGAGGAGATCAGTGACCCCGCCTGGGCAGGGGGGGGGGGATGTGTCAACATTTCTGTCTAGTCTTAAAGAAAGCTTTATTTGAAAAGGCTTTATTTGATGTTTTATAACACGCCGACAGGGATGACACAACCTTTTGCATTTGGATTAATACTAGCCCTGGAGTGCTTTTTGGGAAAAAGTATGGAGTGTGGAATGTGTCTTGGTAAGGAGCGCAATCTTATATGGCGAAACAGTTGAAAACGTGTCCAGCGGATTTGATAAGCAACAAAACAAAACACACTCTCCTCACAACCGTTTCTCCTCGCTGCGTTTTTTCCTCAGCAGCGCCATCTGAAGGCGGTACTGCAGGCTATCCGCCTAGGGTGGCTTAACTGGAGTGACGACCGCAGCGCCCCCAACCTAGCCGATTTGGTGTCCACCTTTGGAACTATAAAGATTGCGCTCCTTTACTTCTTAGGAAAAAGGCTGGGATTGGGAGTGTTATCCCTTTTATTACAGCCATAGAAGAAGTAAGGTGAACTTAGAATGACAACCTTCAAACAAATCAGCGTTAAATGCTATATTAGATGTCGCCGCCTAGGTAGCCTGGATACAAATTTGAACTCCATGAGCTACATCTAGATGGCGCTGTGCAGGCGAAGTATGAAAATTTGAAGCTCCCTGGCTATTTCCGATTTACGCCGTAATATAAGGAGTTTGACAGTCTTTTGCAGCTTTGTTAGGATGTACAACACCAATTACTCGTTGAAAGTAGTATTAAACCCAATAAATTTCTTCATAATGGGTAATGAGAGTGTAACGGCTTCATGTGACACGCCAGCTGCGTCACACCGGTCGACCGGCACCGCTGTCCCACATAATTCCGGAAAATCGTTAAATGAATTGAATACGTCTGGTAATGCGTGAAAGTTAGAGCCTCTTGTGGCGGTCGTGAGACAGTAAATAGCGCCTGCGTCACCGAACGTGCACTTTACCGGTTTTACGTAAGTTCTGACGACACGACACGACGCGCTTCGAATGAACTGTACGCGTGATACTAAAAATCCTCTAACAGTTTAAAAAGAGGACATTGACCGAGACCACTAGCCTTACACGCCAGAATGAAACGGAAAAGAAAATTCTTCCAGAACATACTCCCAAGTGCCTTAGCTCGCGAAACTAAACTGCCTATACAAGCCAGACAATGAAATCAGGCACTTTAAACAAGAGCTGCTTTAAACTTTCAAACAACAACGTAGACTTTTCCAATCAAATGACTCCCACCTTTATTGCACTGAGAATAAAGCGCACTTAAGTATTAATGGACCGTGTAAGAATGTTTCCATTTTCACAACAATCAATAAACTTTACACCGAACGGCCGAACATGTTTCAGCTGTGAGCTGAGAGTCTCACCAGCTCACCACTGAGACTTTTGTAATTGTATATTCGTTATGGCGAGTCGGGACTTCGGGAGGGTTGCATTTCACACAGCCGGCGGTTGTAAAAGCGAAAAGTGAAAGAGGTTTCTAAATACATCATTTGAAGGTTAGTAACTAAGGAATTCACGTGAAAAATATTTGTCGGTAATAAAATTCATTTAAGTGACTAAATTGTTGCGTATTTTTAAACATGATTTTATATGTGCGATGGTTATGCCATCTTATTGGGCAAGTGCGAAAGGAACACAACGACAGGGGCAACTGTCTACAACCGGTGACAGTTGCAACGCCAAAAATACGCCGTCCATCTGGTCTGCCGCCGAGATGCGCGCGCGACCTATTTACGGCCGCGATTGTTTACAAAGGCTCACAATAGTCACAATGGCACGCGGCGCGCCGCGGCTATTCTAATAAGGCTTTATGACCGACGATTGAAAGGGCGAGGAAGCGTCACTGTTTACGTATGTGCACAGAGGCAGGCTGGAAAGGCCTGAAAAATTCAGCCATTACATATCAGACAAGCATTTAGTATATGGCGCCTATTACATCCTCCGTGGCCGTGGCGCTTTTCAGGAGACTCTGACAATTTCGTATTTACTTCTTGTTTTAAAAGTTACCATGGGAATGGCATGGCATTGTCTGAAGGGAGAGAGAATAATGCGCGTCGGACTGTAAGTTGTGAATATTCAAAGCGAATTCAAATTAATAATTTATTCAGTAACGTAATGCGTAATACAGGTTAAAAATATCCAAATTCAAATTGAATTGTTTCTTAAGTATTCTCGTGGCCAAAAGCAAAACACGACTATCATAGTGTGAGAATTCTCAAGGACAATATGGAAATCAAAAGATGTTTGCCAACCAATAGAGGGTACCGGACCGGTCAAGGATTTCACAGACAGTTGTCAACTTGTCACATAAATAATGCTGCCGATGATAAAAACGAAGCTCATTGGCAGAACAATTTAATCTTTAATCTCACCGACCAGCCTACAAGACACAAAACAAACAGGACCCGGGGCGAGTTCGCTTCAAACTCGTTAGCAAACCAAATATCACTTACTACTCGACAATTCTAGTAACATGCATCGTTTTGAAATATGGATAAGGTGCGCTGTTTCCATGTGAAATACTCAGCTGTACTGGTTACTAAGCTCTACTCTTATATGTAGTAGTACTCATGCCAGAATGTCACATACGGAAAGGATTTTGCACCCAACTGTGCAATAATTCGCGCTTTACCTTATTGATTAGTGGAACTTTCCGGTATAGTTTGTTTTTGCGCTTGGATTGATACGTTATCCTGTACGCGCTGTGATATTGCACTTATTCCGCGAAATGCTATGACTCACCGAGACTTTATGGTATGCAATAAAGTTGAGGAATTTCCTTTTTGTGATTGACTGCAAAACACGTGAACAAAACAGGATTCCCGTCAATTCGAAAACCTTAGTACTTAAATGAAGAACCGTACTAATATTTTATTCCGACTTTCCGAGCTCATGTGTATGTTACAGAAGAACTTTCAAATATGTCAATTGTAAGCGTACATTGCTTGTTAAAAGGATGCAAAAATAATTCATATTGTATTATACGGTCCAGAACAAAGCGCCAACTTGAACTTTATGCGTACAATGTACACACAAAAAGTCAAAAACCCAACACAACTTGGGTCTCATCGTACTGTACGATTAGTCGTCCTGTAAAGACAGCGACGGCAAAACAGGCTAAGTCTCCTGAGATCGTCTTTCAATAACAGTATCCGCAGCAAATAGACCGGACAACTTATTACATGAGAACGATACGCCTTTAAATACCGTTTTGTTTTTCCGTCCTCATCAAGGAAGTCAAGATCCGTGGCAATAGGCAAGCTCATGAGAGTCACGAGAAACGATTCTGTTATCGATAGAGAATTCCAAACAATACACGAAGCGTACTATCAGCGACGTCACTTGAGATCTGGGTCGAGATAAAATTAATTTGTCATGTAAACGCGGGAGGATCATTTATAGCCCTACTGGCAATCAAGTCTGCACCTCGGGTCGGGTAGCAACGCCGCGGCCTGATTATGGACCTGTCTGGTCGTTAACCCTTTTTAGCATACATATTTGTAAAGAATTAACTTTCGTTTGTGGATCAGGTCGGGAAATATTTGAAAGGCTCGTAGCGTAGTCTGGCTAAAATTACACATTCCAAAGTGCATTTGCTTTTTTTATTAATTTCAAAGTTAATTTATAAATAAATTTATTAAATTTATCTTGATAGGTCACGCAATGGAGTATGGAGTACACGAAGAACCTTTTAAAAAAACCTCGTCAACTATCTTAAATATGTCGTCCAGTTGCCACTGCTGAATTCGCGATCCGTTCCCACAGGGCGCCCACATCGGCGCGGACGCATTCTACCAGTGTCGCGGTGCATCGCACTTTGCTGCCTGCCAGCAATCTAGCATCCTGCTCGTCGCCACAAGGAAAATGTCGGCGATTACGTCGATTCACGTAACGGAAGTACTATTTATGATTTTGTCGAGTAAGCGTGTTATAATATAACCGACTCCCCAAAATGAGTCCTCCATTCATCCCTTATAAGAAATTCATGAGATATGAACCTAAATTAATAGGTCTTCCTTCTAGGTTCGAAAGATCCATCGAATTTCCAAAACTTCACCAGCAATCGTCGCGTGCACAGAGTTTTTGGTAGCACGTGGTAGAAAACAAGTCCTCGTAAAATCTTCTTTGAGTCTTCAGTTCAGAGATCGGGTTTTTCGGTACGCGAACGCCATTCGAGAACTTTCTGGCAATCAATTCTGCGCAATGTGTCCGCCCACTGCCACTTAAGTTTAGGAATTCTGCCGGCTATGTCGGTGCCGCTCTATGGCTCAGTTTATTGGACGTCAATTAACTTGCAATTCAAATGTTCACAACGTTTGAAGATGAGAATCAGTTTCTCTAACAACATGAACACCAGCACCACTTATCATTAAGCCACTAACCACGTGAAAATTCATTCATTCCATTCCTAATAATTCTGTTTTGATTGCTCTGAGCAATCCTGCTTCAATAATCAAAGCATTTTAATTCAGAGATGCGTATTACTGTAATTAGTTGGTTAATTATAATTAGTTGGTTAATTACTTGGGCTTCCAACGTGACATGCAAACTGACAACGCTAAATACACCTCTTATGCGTTTACTAGGTCGCCAAACCTGTATCCAATGATAAATAGTCTGGCTTTAGCCCAGAATATGAAGAGCTCTATTTTCTCAAAGCTTGCGCGACGATGAAAGATCAGAGAAAATTGGTTCTAGGCTACTTTATGTTTAGCACAATTTAAGCTCTTTCCTTGATCATTAAGGTAGATTTTAGCTCGGTGCAGCGCAACCTTCAAGATCTAACATGCGTCAATGGAATCGTTAGTTTCGCCGTCACAACACGCATGTTTTAAGGATGCCGTCAAAATAAACTTTGTAAATTGTGTTTTTGCAAATATCGCTTTTGTTAGTAATAAAGTATGAAACATTAGTTAAATATTTTCAGCGCAGCTAAAGAAATGTTGAAAATGTATCATCTCCTTAACTGTATTTCAAAGCTGTAAATAAGAAGTATCGCTTGGTCAAAATAGATTGAACAATTATTATCTACTGGTACTTAAGGATGGAAATAATTAGTTGGACAGAAAGAAATACCAACGAAGAGGTTTTGGGTTTAGTTGGAGAAAAACGTTGCTTATCGTAAACAATACAAACAAGAAGAAGAAAGATGGTTGGACATTTGATTAGGCATGTCAGTTTCCTGAGCGTTATTAATTTATTATGGAAGGTAAATTGGAAGGAAGAAGAGGAAGAGGTAGACCCCGCTTAACAATTTGACCAACTGAAGGAAAGAGCAAATGCCTCGTCTTATTACGACCTGAAAAGACGGGCACATGATAGAAAGGCCATGGCGATTCGATTACTCCACCGACAAGAGCACAGCTCTTAAATAAAAGAAGAAGAAAGTCCTGATCAATGTTCTAAGGGCTGTTTAAATGTGTAAAGAAATACAAGATTATCAGTAAGAGATATTGAACCATCGGTCATGCATGCCTGCTAAATATCGAAGGCATAAACAGAGTTAAATGACTATGTAGTGTACTACTACACATGTGCATAGTAACATATATGTATATACGTAAGGAACGTGTCGGTTTTCAGTTACAAACACATTATGTAGCCGACACAGTTCAATAATACTTCTGCAATGCAACATTCGCGTAAACAGGGTAGCACGTTTTCAAGCTTATTTAATCAGCAAGAAAGATGCAATGTTTGTTTTCCTTACAAGTGTTTGTCGTATTCTGTCTGGTGGAAATACCTAATTAAATAGAATGGCTTACACGCACGTGTGACGGTACCCAAGTAACAGTAAAACCATGTTACCCTTGTATAGATGGTAAACAAACAAACAAATAAACGGTCTTGTAAACTAAAGTGGACCTTGGAATCTGTGCGTCTTCTAAATGAGGGTCCGCTAAATAGGCGAGGACATAAAGGGCTATTTGTAAATTACCTTCCATTCATATCAGCTATAGACCAAATATCATATTCAGGAGTGCTGTGTGCGCTCTGAGTGCGATTCGGAATGCAGCAGAGCTCAAGCTAGACATACATCATATTACAAGCCTGGTTCACACCGAATGCGTCTGCGGCTCGCCAGCATCTGTATATCATTCGTTGGCGTAAGACCTGACACACCTCATAGTGAGCTGTGCGGCTGACGCACCGCAGACGCATTCGGTGTGACCCGGGCTTGAAAGCCATTGAAAATTGCAATAGTAATTTTTGCGGTGCAACTAGTTCGCATGAGCTCAGCGTGCAACCTGTCATTTGGAGTGCGCTGAACTGGTGACATTGCGCAACGGAGTGGCGAAGCGTGGCATCGCAACACTTCTACACACGTTGAATGAAAACTGTAAAACGCTGGCTCTCAAGGGGATGGCATGTCTAATCTGACAGCGTGCGAGCGGGATGCATTTATACATTTCTTAATGTGAAAGATGAGAGAAGTAATAGATTTTTTGTCCTTATCGGCGTACCAGCTTTTTTGTGTTTGCCACAGCTGAGCTGTGGCAAATAAAAAGAGTAGTCATTATGTCAGTGTGACTTGGTGTGATCAACAAAATTATTTGATATAAGAGAAATATTACAAATATTTTATGATAGTGCACTGTTCTTACTAATATACGTTTGCCCCTATAAGATAGCGATTATAATTCGCTCGACCATCAGGTATAAAAGACGTACCCAGCAAAATTATGATAACATAACCTTTCGTGCGTAAGTATTTCATTTTGGCCATTTAAACTCATCTTGTTCGGTATGATAGAGTTACGTAAGTTATATTTAGCTCGTGTTCTATTAAATTGACCAACTATCTTTGAATAATAACATAAATTAATCATTTTCAAAATACCGATGTTTTTAATATTATCCGCCCAAATTACGATGTTGCTTACTATGTATGCCACCATGAGTCAAGCTGTATTTTTAATTTAGCCACAGTTCGGGATACCAGCTATGAAATATAAGAGTGCCCACCAGATACCCAATATCTGGGGAAAAGCTATGCTGCAAAAATAAAATAAATAAACTCAGGATAATAATATGAATGTGTAAGTCACTTTGTTAGTAACGCTTTCACACGAAGTAGTAACTAGTAATGAGAAATAATGATGATCAACTGAGACGTTTTTTACCGACTTCATTAAGGAGAAACGTCAACATTCGACGGGATCTTTTTTGGATTTATGTACACCGAAAATAAATGAGTAAACATATACTTGCATTTTCATTTCTTCTGTAGTAGGTACCTGATGGTATCTACCTAGCTAGAAATACAGGGAGTCCATTTTGGTGGACTAATTTGGGAATCTCAAATCATGGAAAAACCTGTAATAAAAACTACATGTCTTTATAACAGGTCTTTCCGTGTGCCACTCTAGTAAATATCTTCTGTATATATAAAAGCCATGTAGATAGCTGAAATTTGGTAAGTAACCTACATTTACCACTATTGTTTCTCTAAATCTTAACCGTCAGTCAAAGTCGCGTGTGATAGCTAGTTATTGGAGTGGGGTAATTTTTTACCCACCTTGCCACCCCATGTACTTGACGCACACATACACATTTTATATGCCTATCCCTTACCGGGGTACGCTATATAGCGCATCTAGGAGATACTTAATCTAAGCTGGCTCTAAAAGACTGCGAAGTTATCTTTTAATTCTTGTACTTTTTTAGGTCGAATTATGTACAATAGGGATGACGACAGGGTGAAGAAATCGAAATTCTAATTTGTCCGTCAGTCAGGTAATAAAAAAATATTAGACACGTATTTTTTGTTTTATCAAATTAACAAAGAATGACTACGTTAAAACGCATTAAAGTTGGAGAGTGGGGGCTAACTACGTCACCGTTAGGTATAAATCGTACCTAACCGTGAGGTCACGCGACATTTCAACTCAATATATCTCCGTATAAGTTTAATTACGTGAAAAAAGAAAAAATACGTGTCCAATACTTTTCAATAATCTTCCTGATAGACTAAGGAAAAAAAACTTGTCGTCATCCCTATTGTACATGATCTTGGGCTCTTTTGAGTGATTTAACCATAGACATAAATAATACTTCGTATGGACCCGGCCTAACGTAGATACATGTCATGTTTCCCCACTTCATTGGTGTCCAATCCAAAGTTAAACTTGTATCGTGACACTAAAGCTGGGTCACATTTTTCCAACAACGAGACGAGTTTTTAGGTACTGAGAAACAGTTTCGAAAAAAGTTTTTTTAAAAACGCTTATTGTCACGCACGCTCGGTGACAGAACTTTGGATTGGACACCGTGGAAGTGGGGACATATTACGTGTACGTTAGACCGGGTCTATATTATTTACGTCTATGAATTTAACGATTACGGTGGTGAAACTGGTGAAATAAAAATTACTCTGTCAGCGCTTAAATCTAGTGTTTTTTTTTATCTGAGATAGGGCCATCTGTCCGTCCTTGCAGGGCATGTTTGGCTTATTTAAACTTTTCAGGGAGATGGCATAATGACCACTCAACAATCAGTATTGTGAAGTACTTGAACGAAACCGTCGCGCGCGCGAATTTCTAATAATACGACACAGTATTATACAACTACAACTCATGTATGACCATGTATGCCGCACGCAAGGGCATTTAGGACTTGTCCTAGATTGGTCTAATCTAGTAAACAAGTGTGTTCTTTGTGAAGTGTGAGCCATGTGGTTTGATTTGAAATATTGATATTGGAGTCATGAGTATGAGTGAACCAGTGTGGCCTCAATTTACCAAACTTGACCAATTAAGTGCAGAAAGCTAATACTGATTGGAGATCTTTATGAATTTCTATACCTTTCTATCAGTAAACACACTAACATAATTACTACTACTACTACAGCCTATTTTGCGTCCCACTGCTGGGCACAGGCATTATGAGAGGGATTGGGCAATAGTCCCCACGCGGGCCCAGTGCGGATTGGGGACTTCACACACATCTTTGAATTACTTCGCAGATGCGTGCAGGTTTCCTCACGATGTTTTCCTTCACCGAAAAGCTCATGGTAAATTCAAATTGAATTTCGCACGTAAGTAAACTTGGAGGTGCGAGCCGGAATCGAACCCCCGACCTTCGGCATGAGAGGCGGTAGGTCGAACCACTAGGCCACCAGGGCTTTCATAATGAATATCTTGCATTTTACGGATTTTCACAACCACCCTTAAAGTTACTATTAAGAACATGAAATCATGTAAAAATATATTGTCATTAGTTCATTACATTTCAAAATTCGGCACTAAGTAAAGGAAACAACACTAATTAACATAAATAATACAGACCACACAGACAGTTGTAGTGAACTTTTTATCTTTCCTTAGGAAATAGTGTGGTGTAGACTCTACACTGTGCATAGTGATATAAAAGCCGGGTTAAGACTCAAGGTTAAATAGATAAACGAGGAGTAGGTTAGTCTTCTTGAATATTTAATTAGTCTGTTGATTTTTGCGGAAATGATAATTGCTAAGTGAATTAACTTTGTTAGAAAACTGAGGAGAATGACATTGACAAAAGTTTGAAACAAACACAACAGTAGTCAGTAACTATTGGTATATTATCTAAAAACATAAAGAGAATAAAATAGCTTGGGTATGCCTATCTAATTTAGTCATCAAATTTTACAAAAACCTGGATGTATTGAGAATACAGAAAGAAACACTCATAAACACCTTGGTCATTTACTCAACACGCAAACACAACTAAACTGTTTTGATTATTCTTATCATCAACCAAGGTGATTGTTTTCGCGTACTTCGGCCATCACTGATAACCGACAGGGATAGAAGTATCGCGGACGCAAGAGATCGCGTAAACATTGTTTACTTTTATTGTTTGCTCGCCATCTCGCTCGCGCCACGGCCGGGCGCGGCACGGGTCCGAAAGGCCGTATGTTTATTGGGATTTACTGTATTTGTGACGTTTGTGACATGCGCGCGCGGCGCGGGAGTGGCGACTAGTCACCGACTGGCAAATGACCCCAGCGAGCGATCTAGAAGGTGCACGGTGTGCCCACGTGGTTATGTCATACATGTCATATAGTTGCTACTGTGTTAACAATAACAACTAAATCAGCAAGTGTAAAAATTGGGCATTTTTGACTGGGAGCCTAGTAGGCGAGTCCAGTTTGTATTATATGTCAATCAGAAACACTGCCAAATCCATAAAAGAAAAATTCTATTTACAATTGGCGTAGAGTTTAAAAGATCAATGAAAATTGGTTTTTAACTAAAAGAGAATATAGCATGAAGAAGTAGGTCCAGTAGTAAATAAACTCATTATCTGAGTTTATTGATAAACAAAAGTATTGAATATTATTAAATTGTAAACAAAGAGATAGGTCATAGTGGTTAATTTATATCTGCGCACATGATATACACTCACTAGATACAAACAAAGTCAAATCTAATTTAAATCTTTAGTATTGGTATCTTTAGTAGTAATTATAGTATGTATTTCATTTTTTATTGACATTTTGAGACTGCCGACATCTATGGAATTTATATTATTATTTATTTGACAATGGAGACCATCTCCATGTTTTTTTTTCTGGACCCTTGGAGACTATACATCCCTTCAATGTAATTTTAGTACGTACCTATATGTATATTTTATAAATGTAAATTTTGTAACTATGTGGAAATTTTGAAAAATCGCCTGCTTGAGTTTGTTGCGGCGCTTCTTCTCAAGCAATGGGTCTAGGAAGCGCTGGTAAATTCTTTTTCTGACGTGTAAAAGTGCCCCTATGTGGCCAATTTGTTGAATAAATTTGGCAAATAAAACTATTTCATTTCAAATAATTGAATTTGAATTTGAACAAGTCCCCAAACTCACAAAAAAAATGTCGCAAGTTCAAGTGAATTGAAATAACACCCTAAAATGTAAATTTAATGTTATTATATCAAACTATGTGTTTTACAGAATAATCAAGATATTTTGAGAAAAGCCTAGCGTACTAAGTCATAGTTTAATATCATTGTCGGTGACCTTTGTAGGAAAATATTGACAAAAACAAATTACTACTCTTCTGTGTATTGATTGATAAGGCAGGAGGAAAACATTGCAATCAAATTGTATATGGGTGATTCTACACCTGTTTAACCACAGTCCATCCGCTGCCACATTATTCTTCCCAAAATATTAAATAGCCTACCCGAGCACATTGTTAATGTATACCTTAACAACAAGAAACATAAAAATAAAATTAAAAACTACTTTATAGATAATACGGAACATATATAATAACTAACATATACATTGTATTATAGTAAGTATAGAAATATTTATAGTGTTAATAATAAATTAATAACAATAGTGAACTCTCTACTCGCATAAAAACCTCTAACGGTTTAAGCAAGTGACTTTATTTTTTGTAAATGCACTTGTAAGTTTTGATCAATAAATTAAAAAAAAATGTAAGTCCCAGTAACCTCAGATGTATTTTTTTGGTATTTTGTAGTAGTATAAGTATAGGTTTGCGCGGGCTGGTTTGGTCAAGATTGCGCCTATTTTGCGTGGTAAAAACGTGGTTTGTAGTAGTAGTAGTAGTCACATATAGTGGCGGTCAACCAGTTTAATTTTTTTTCACTTGCACTGTGCAGTGAAGCGTCTACGCCCGTGCACCTTCGAACAAGACTCGTGCAAGCAATTGTGGCCCTTAGGTGGCACACCTCCAGTACATGTGACTGTACATAATACCGTCCCTCTGTAAAGATAAAAATATACAAAAACTCCATGTAAACCTATTTTATGCTATTTCCAGAAGCTAATACTTGTAGAATCACCCATAAGTAAGCAATAGTGCACTAGTGGTCTAGTATAGTTGAATGACCTGCAATAAGATTCAATGCAATGGTGCAAATTGATCTTAAGTTGCATAAGAAAGATCACTGTAATAGTACATTACAGACCTAGGGTGGTGAATTCGTAAATGTCCCAGATCGCAGGTTTCTGTGGCCCGAACCGAAGGTGAGGGCCATAAATATGCGATCTGGGGCTTTACGAATTACCGCCCGTGGTTTGTCAAAAGTTTTACGTCTTGCCTTGGCCAAAGTGAGATTTTATCTCCGCGTAGCGGGCAGAAAATCCCACTTTACGGCCAAGGGTGATGTAAAATAACAAACATTCCTGCATACAAACTGGAAGAAACCTTGAATAATGTTAAATGTGGGTGGAAAAAAAAAACAAATTTGAAATAGTGTAAATTGAATAAACAATCATTCAACAGGGAAATGTGATGTAGATGCAACAGCTAAAAGCTGCCTAATATAAAGGTAGGTAATTTCTGATTCACCTTGAAGTTTATGAAAAAATAAACATTTATGATGACACATTGTGCAGTATTTTCATGTGAGATTGTTGATCTAAGAAAATTAACTATTGTTATATCTCTAATTTAATAGGAAAATAAACTAATATTTCAACAAGTGTAATACAGATATTCAGCAACAAAATGATACTTAATAGCAGTTTCCTTTTGTAAAACCCATGTCATAAATAAACACTTGTTGACAGTTACATAAATTCTATTTTGATGAGCGCTCTAAATATAATTGATTTTACCTCCTAAATGAACCAGTCTGCATTCCATTTGTAATGTCAAGTTAGTGAACAGAGACAGCAAGACACTGTTTTTGTGTGTGGAAAAGAGACAGTAGTTTGCTTTGGCATAACTCATCAGATAGGCGCTCTAGTCATTATAATTTGGCACACAGCATGGTCTAGTAAATACTATCTATATGCAGACAGTGCAGCCATTGATATGAATTATGTTTATTTTTAGGTATCACTTATGCATCATTTTTCTAATGGTAGTGTCCAGCTATCATGACTTGCTGAATTGTTAGTAAATATCCAGAATTCAGTATAAATTGCAGTTTCATTTAAACGGTCATGTATTGCATCATCCGTCCCACGAATAAGACAAATTGATTCATTAAGACGTCTAATGTGTCAGGCAATATATGATATGGTCATAGCTGTTTAAAAAGTACTATGATCAATTAACTGATGTTATGTAAAAACAATAACAGTACTTTAAAATTTCCCTAGTGGGTAGACATAAACAAGTGTTTGTTTACAAACATAAAGGCAATGAGAGGTAAGAGTGCAATGAGGGTGTAAATAGGTAAACGGTGTGCACTGACCTCTTGGGCAGCTGCATAGGGGGCGAGCCCTTCCGCTGGAACACGCCGTCCACCAGCACGCCGTTCTTGCTGTTGCACGTCAGGTAGAACTCCGGCTGGTCGTAGAACAGCTCGAGGTGGCGCCGCGAGATGAAGCTCGAGTGCCCCATGTTCACGTCCACCTCGCCTCGGCTAGAGTTGCGGCCGATCACCACGCGCTTCTGCCGGATGAGGTACTCGAAGTCGCGGCCGTCGAGGCGCGCGATGGCCACCGCGGCCGGCTCTTGCGCCCACTGCACCTTCGACGGCGACGGCGGCGACTTCAGCGACAACAGCGCCCACGCGTCGCTCTCCGAGCTCCGCGAGAACTGAGTCTGGGCCATGTCAGGCGCGCGACTATCACCAACACTTCGGTCCACACGCGGGGCGCGCTCTGCCGCCGACGGCACGAGGGCACATCACAAGTTCACACGCGCCGGATCCGCTGCTCCGCGACCCGGATGTCCGGAACCTGCCGACTTCGAGCCCGCTCTACGATTTGAGGTTACTGACGGGACGCACATGCGCAAAGTTTCGTCTTGTGCGGTAAACAAGAATTATATAAACCACCACACCACCACGTGATACTGTATACATATACCTAGTCGGGCTTCGATCGATACTATTCCGTATGGTGATTCTTGTGTTTTATTGAAATATTGATCGTAATGTTATTGCACAACTGATTTTTCGTAATTGGACCGAAATTAGACACTAAAGTAAACACGAGGCGAGAACAAAAATAACCAAAAACGTCAGTTTGGGATACGCAGTTTATAGGATCGTTGCGCCATCTGCATGGAACACAACAAACAATAAAGCTTTGTTTCATTACATGCAGTTATTTTTCAAGAGAGCCCGTCTTTGGTATCTTTCAAACTTATATGAGTTTCATTCCCAGAATAAAGTCACTTATCAAATAAAAGAAAATTATTCGACAGCCATAATTTTCGCTGGTAAAGCTGACTGAAGGAGACAGACGCCCTTTTATTATTGTGTACTTTACAAAAACACGTAGAATGGAACGGAGTTAGTGTTGCTCCGGAACGAAAATCAATCAATGATCATACATCGCTACAATGTTTGTTTAACATTGGTCTATAGTCTATGATTTCAGGATAATAGCATTTGAATTTTTAATCAAACATAAACATACCCAATACGATGATAATTTTAAGAAAATAGTTAATGTTTCCCTGACCGTGATCATGCTGAATCACTTGTTACTTTATGTAAATACACTTTTATATCAAACACCCACAAGAGCTCACACATTGAATAAGTATTCTGTATTCAGCGGCCACAGCGAGCACGAAGAGGCTATTACAATCATTTGATCTAAACACAAAATGTAGACGTAACGTAATGAAGAAATCTATCTGATGGACAGTTATTTTATCAATGTTGTTTGTTTTTGTTATTGTATTGAATATATGACAGCGGAAATGACTGATTAGCTTTTGGAGTTTATGGTTTATGGTAAATTTTAGCTGTCAATGCTGACATGGAAGTGTCATTTTCATTTATTTATTTATTTATTCAGAAGTTCTACAGTACTGGGACGAACGAGCGTTAAGAAAATGTTTAGTTTATTATTTTAAATTTGTTACTTTTCATTCAACAATCTATAAAATCGCTCAACGTACAAATTATTTTTATTTATAGAAGTGACATCATTAATAAAGTAGAGGTAAGCTTACTTAATTTATATATAAAGTTAGCGCCAAATTTAAACTCTCATTAAACTAGGTACCTTATCGTTTTTGCTTACAATGTTGTTCATTCACACAGATAATTCACTTTATAATTTTGCCCGTCAATTAGCAATTACAACTTAATATTGTATAAGAATCTTACTATTTTTGCTTTTAAATTAATTGGGCTAATTTTAGTTATCTGTCCAATTTATAATCCAGTGGTTGATTGAATAAGAAATATCCGGGTTTCAACCTATCATCCAGTGCCTGATTAGGATTATTAATGAAAGGGGACAACTGCCTGGATCAGTTGGTTGATCGGTCCTCCATTCGGAACCATTTCACCAACATAGATAGGATAGAGCAGCCTCAATTTTGCAGTTCAGTAGGTAATACTGAATGCAAATCTATAGTGCAAACACCCTAAACCCTTCGTCTGTGTTTCATAAGGATCCTGATCAAAATTTTGACATGCTTTTTGTGTTCTTTTTATTGGCACTGCATTGATCTGTGGAGATGCCAATTCACGCTTTTCCTCAGATGAAGGGTTAACCCTTTGTATGCCGTAGCACAGATATGCAAGTCCGAACCTCTATTCAATAGCAAATAGCGTAATTCCAGTATAGGTTAATGCTACATAGGAGATCCAAAGTCTGGCTTCCTAATAGATTAAGTAGAAAAGGAATGCTGAAGTTAAACAGACTCCCATGTTTTAATAATGTACCAAATATTCAACTTCCACAAGGCATTTTTTCTTAATTTCGGAATTAAACAGCACTCGGGCAAGCTCTTTGCAGTTTTTGATTGCTTCTTTTAATTTATCTTATCTTATCTAGCCTATTAGATCCCACTGCTGGGCAAAGGCCTCCCCTCCTCTCTTCCACTCCTCTCTGTTCTTTGCCAGTTCTGGCCAATCCGATCTAAACTTGTCTAGGTCGTCACGCCAGCTGTCTACGTCTGCCTCTGCAACGATGTCCGTCCCGAGGTAGCCATTCATTCGGTGGCTATTTTGGCCCATCTGTGATCGTGCATGCGGCAGACGTGTCCAGCCCAGTTCCACTTTAGCTTGGCAGTCTGTACCCCAACATCGGCAATCTGAGTCTTGGAGCGCAGTTCTGAGTTCCGTATCCTATCAGTTCTTCGGACGCCTAAGATACTGCGCTCCATTGCTCTCTGGCAAACCTTGAGCTTGGACTTTTGTGCCTCAGTTAATGACAATCTTTTTCTTTAAGGGCTGGTTTTTCAATCATCAGATAAAATTTATTCTTCGGATAGTTCACACAAAATTCAAATTTATTCTGGGACAAATTCAAACTTCGTATCCATGAACTAGTCCATGAATAAATTTTGACTGACGATTGAAAAATCAGCCGTTATATTCAAATAAATTTATGTATACACTTCATTTCATATATTAATACTGCTATAGCTTTTTCTAAACTAGCTGCCTTCTTCCTCAAATAAAATCCTGCAACATGGCATGGTCGGTTTGTTTGTTTGATAAATCTATATCCATATCCATATAAATATTATAAATGCGAAAGTAACTCTGTCTGTCTGTCTGTCTGTCTGTGTGTCTGTCAGTCTGTTACCTCTTCACGCTTCAACCACTGAACCGATTGAGATGAAATTTGGCATGGAGATAGTTGGGGTCCCGGGAAAGGACATAGGCTACTTTTATCTGGAAAAGCGCATAGTTTCCGCGGGAGTGCGATAACCGAATTCCACGCGGGCGAAGTCGCGGGCAGAAGCTAGTTAATATTATAAATGCAGTAGTAACTCTGTCTGTCTGTTTGTTACCTCTTCATGATTAAATCGCTGGACTGATTAAAATGAAATTTGCTATGAATAGAGATGTTCGAGACCCCGGGAAGGACATAGGCTTTTTATTCCAGAGAAACACACAGTTTCATGCGATAAACGAGCGAAGACGCAGGGCAGAAGCTAGTGGGATAATAAAATAAACACAGTCATGACATGTAAAAATAATTTTATTTTTAAATAGTTGTGACTAGACATATCACAGTGTTGACGATTAGTTACAAAATAAGTACAAGAGATCTCATTAATAATTAAATAACATGATTGCATTACATTAGAGATGGGACTATTTCCTCTTTATTAATTATTTACTTTTAAACACTTAATCATCAAGCTGTGTTAGGCTGGCAACCCCACGATTGATCCAATGTTTCTGTGGTATATCACTTCGGAGTGTGATGTACATGACAAAGTTGCTGGAGTGCCCGGTGGTGGCCAGGACACCTTTGCGCTCGCTGGTCTTGTAAATGGGGCAGAAGTAGCAGGAAGGAGGTCTGAAGTTGGATATCAGAGCTGGCTGGAACCAGATTATAGGAATGGTGTCGAACAGGATCTTTGGGTAGGATTCATCAAGCTGCATGATTTCTCGGTTCCACCGTGCACCCTCAAGGAACAGACCCTGGTGACAGGAACTTGTATAAGGCTCTTGCAAGAATAACTATAGAAAAATATCGTAGAACACTTGCAGTCAAAAAATGTTCAACATGCTATCATCATCATCATCATCATTTCAACCGAAAGACGTCCACTGCTGGACATAGGCCTCCCCCAAGGCTCGCCACTCAGACCGGTCCTGTGCTACTTGCTTCCACCGGTTTCCCGTGCCCTTCAGGAGGTCGTCGCTCCATCTTGTCGGAGGCCTACCGACAGCTCGTCTCCCGGTTCACGGGCGCCACTCGAGAACTTTCCGGCCCCATCGGCCATCAGTCCTGCGAGCAATGTGCCCCGCCCACTGCCACTTAAGGCTCGCAATTCTTCGGGCTATGTCGGTGACAACATGCTATACTAGAACAGTAACATACAAACAAATACACTATTTATTTTATCTTCCTTCCACTTTAATGACTGTACAAATTTAATACATAATTAAGTTAACTAGCTTCCATCCTTATGAGGGAAGTTTATATCCTTTGTTAACATTCTAAAACTTTCTTTAGTAAACTAAGAACCATTTTTTTTGTAATAAGTAGCTATAAACTTAGAGCAACAATGACATCATCATAATTTCAGCAACCACTGCTGGAAATAGGCCTCCCCAAGGCACAGAATATTTAATAGTACTACATACAGAATGGCCACGGAATCACCCGCCTGAATCTAGCCGGCGCGCAACTCGCGCCCAACTCGCCCTTATCGTCATTTGTTTCATCCGGAGATGGAGACTGAATAATCGGCCCGCGTAGTTGTACACACACATTTACAAGTGTCCAGACGTCCTCGCACGCACACATTGACACTTCATTCGAATTGTGTTCGAAATCGCGCTTTTATAGGCCGTGTCCGCCCTGTGCCCAAGGCTCGCCACTCAGAAAGACACTCACTTCCACCGGCTTCCCGCGACTTTCACGAATCTATTTCTTAGGTAATTAAAAAACAAGTATCCATAACACTGCACTGAGAATAACAACCTTCTTATGCTAATTATTACATATCATTGAACAGTATTAGTTAATTTTGGAATAAAAAAGAAATTTATTTATTTATTTACCAGAGTGACAAGTCAATCAATATTGTCTATATAACAAATTATACCTTATGTATTTGTCTTTGTAATAACGTTCAAAAGTATTCTTGTACTCGACCTAACCGATAGAAACGATAAACATTCCTGCTACAATACAATTGTTGCAAAATTATCAAATCTGAATCAGTGAACACACTTACAATACATACAATGGTGACAATCCATTCGTAGGATAATAAGCATGCATTAGTGCGTCGGGTCGGTGCCTCAATCATTTCACAGTAGGTATATGTACAAAAAATAAAATGTACTACTACTACAGCCTAGCGCCCCACTGCTGGGCACAGGCCTCCTCTCATCACGAGAGGGTCGGGCTACAGTCCCCACGCGGGCCCAGTGCGGATTGGGGACTTCACACGCCTCTTTGAATTACTTCGCAGATGCGTGCAGGTTTCCTCACGATGTTTTCCTTCACCGAAAAGCTCAGTGGTAAATTCAAATTTAATTTCGCACATAAGTAAACTTAAAGGTGCGAGCCGGAATCGAACCCCCGACCCTCTGCATGAGAGGCGGTAGGTCGAACCACTTGTCGTGAAGATATTTGGATCTGCTTCGCTATGGGAATAATGGTTATTAACATACACGACAATAAGGGAAATAATAATCATGGGCAATTACTCCGGGAAATACGTAGTAATATAAACCTGGTATAAATAGTTTCTACTTGGTCATAGCTGTAATCTCAACACAACCGCTAGGTTCTTGCTTTAGAGGTGCCCGGAAGGGGACGCTATGGCATGACCTTAAACCACGAACTGGGGAAACTGCCGCTTGCGCGGTGTGGCAGTTCTATCCGACACACATGGGAAGCCGCACCCATGGCTCAGACTAGACCTCCACCCGTTTCCTTTAGACCAATCGTGGGTGCAATAGGAGACACCGCTTCTTTGCCCCCGTCCTTCTATGATGCGGCACTCAATAGTCAGACAGCCAGACTCCACGAATGCCTTTATCCTATTGCCGGCAGACCCTCCTCCAATCCCCTTACAGATCGCCCAAGCCTCCAAAAGGTGGTCATGCCGTTCTGAAGACCAACAAGGACGGCACCTTCGACGCCAAGGTTTCCCAAGGCCATCGGGTCAACAGAACACGAGGGGGGAATACAATCCCACTGATGGCTGAAGCTTCCTCCAGCCATCGTTGCAAAATAAGCATCAAACCGCGTTTGAGCCAAGACCACAGCCACGGCCGTAATAGAACATACATTAAGTTCCTCGACCGTATGGTACAGAAGCAAACACTCACCAGTGTATCTTCTCTCACCTCTCGCCAGCCGGCCGGCGGCAACTCATCATCAATCCTGATTTTACCTGCATTTTTCCTCTCCGACCGTCCATATTAGTCCGCTATCTTATACGCGCTCTTTTCACCCCAAAGACAGCGCTATGACAGGTGACACAGATTATACAGTACAGGTACAACAGTCATAGAGAAGAAAGCATACCAATGAGTTAGTAACACATCGCGTGGATCCGCGACACTCCCCAGGCAAAAGGAGTTGATTTTATTCAATAAGGCTATTAAGATGAGTCAACTAAACTTTAACTGTCTTTACACCATTAGCCTGCAGCTATGATTAAAAAAAAAAAAAAAAACACAAGCTCTAACCATCTATACATAACCCGTCAACCCGCAGCTCTTTAATCACAAACTCTGGTCCAGTACGTCATTGCGGAAGACTGTCGTTACGGTTCCATTGAGGTGCATTTATATTAGGTACTCTTTACTAGTAGGACTCTTAGACTACTTCAGTAGGAAGAAGGTGCACTTAGTCTGGATTTTCTCTTTATATCTATGATTATCTATTCATCACACAAGTCCAAAGTGTTAAGTCTCAGAAGAAGATTACGCCACTTCAGAGCTAGTAAACAGGATAGGTTGCAAGTTGTAACACAAAACAAATACTCGACGGTTGAAAGTCTTGAAGCAGATTCACAACTCAGGAACATTTTTCTCAGCACGCGCGAATTCTTCTGCTGCCGAGGGGGGAATACAATCCCACTGATGGCTGAAGCTTCCTCCAGCCATCGTTGCAAAATAAGCATCAAACCGCGTTTGAGCCAAGACCACAGCCACGGCCGTAATAGAACATACATTAAGTTCCTCGACCGTATGGTACAGAAGCAAACACTCACCAGTGTATCTTCTCTCACCTCTCGCCAGCCGGCCGGCGGCAACTCATCATCAATCCTGATTTTACCTGCATTTTTCCTCTCCGACCGTCCATATTAGTCCGCTATCTTATACGCGCTCTTTTCACCCCAAAGACAGCGCTATGACAGGTGACACAGATTATACAGTACAGGTACAACAGTCATAGAGAAGAAAGCATACCAATGAGTTAGTAACACATCGCGTGGATCCGCGACACCACTAGGCCACCACGGCTTCACTAGGCCACCACGGCTTCACGGCAAGGATAACATGACGTTCTCGATCTAATTGTATGAACCATCCATGTGCGTAGTTACATATAATAAACGACATGACCATAGTATTAGGTAGTACTTATGATGCAATTGCCAGCAGAAAGTTATGGAATATTTTTATCGAATTGCGGGGTTCTATGCTTCACTTAGCTGGCACTGTGAATGCCTACTTACTTACTTAATGTGCCCACAGCTGTGACCTTTAAGGCCCTCGCCCACAGTGACTGTTTGTAGCGATGCTGCCGCGCTGCTCATATCGCTATCCTTTTTTACATAAAAGAGTAAAAAGGATAGCGATATGAGTAGTGCGGCAGCATCGCTACAAAAAGCCGTGGGCGAGCGCCCTTAGGAAACGAGTGTTAGAACCGTATCCTATACCATTAAATGAAATATTTATTTATAAATATGTATATATATTTGTAATCGCGTTCTCGAAAACGGCTAACGATTTCGATGAAATTTGGAATATAGGAGCTTACGGGGGTGAGAAATCGATCTAGCTAGGTCTCATATCTGAGGAAATTCGTTTTTAGTTATTTTCACCCGAGAAAAGCTCGGTCGCCCAGGTATAATTAATAAAAACAACGAAAAATTCATTCACTAGAAAACCAAGGGCACGAGATATATTGCAACTTCCTTTCATGAAATTTTACTCATAATTACACGATATTAAAAAGTATCATTTTTATCAATCCATACTAATATTAAAAATGCGAAAGTAACGCTGTCTGCCTGTCTGTTAACTCTTCACGCATCAACCGCTGGACCGATTTACATGAACATGAAATTTGGTGTGGAGATAGTTGGAAGTCTCGGGAAAGGACATAGGCTACTTTTCATTACGGAAAAACACATAGTTCCCGCGGGAACGCGACAGCCGAACTTCACGCGGGCAAAAACTAGTAAACTGCTTGTTTTGTCATTAACAGGCACTATGTACTTATGACTAGAGATCTTCTACTATCTAAAGTCCCGCGCCTTCACATTTCAAAACGCTTCAATTTTTTTATAATTATTTAAAAAACACCTTCAACACTCTCAACGCATGGTTGATGGCTGTCTCAGCACACGCACACATGTGTTGAGAGTGTTGGTGGTGCTTTTTTAAATACATTGAAGCGTTTTGAAATGTGAAGGCGCGGGACTTTAGATAGTAGAAGATCTCTAGCAAGCTAGAACGCCATAGAATCATCGCTAACACTCTTTACAGCGGTTATTGTTCTAGAAGCATTTTTCTACAGAAAGCATGCTTTGCGGTAGTCACACAATAACTCACCCAAACAAACACGCTGTGCTCGTGACCTTGGCGGTCCATCTGTTGTGTTTGCTGCTTGCGATTACATCGATACGGTTAAAAATAGCGCGGGGTCAGTTATTATTGATATCAAAAGAAGTGCAATAGACAACAGACTCTCAATCATCCGCATACAGTTCAATTACCAATAGAAAATTGAAGGCATTATTCGGATATCCGTGGGAAGGAAGTTTAGTGTGGGAAATGTAGAAATTAGTAGATCATATTTTTTAAGTTTTGGTCTTTTTAGTGGGTGTTCATTCATTCCATTTCATTCATGCCATTTACTTCTGCCAATTCCATCTCTAAATCTATCCACAGCTCTTCCGCTTTGAGATACCGTAACAATAAATAATAATGATCTCCCTAAGGTTCTACACAATAGGGTTTTCATCTAGATATTTATCGGATGTCCCTATTTATAGAATAGCGTAAAAGCTCTTTTTTACCATACTACTACTACAGCCTATTTGCGTCCCACTGCTGGGCACAGGCCTCCTCTCATCACGAGAGGGTTGGGCTATAGTCCCCACGCGGGCCCAGTGCGCATTGGGGACTTCACACACATCTTTAAATTACTTCGCAGATGCGTGCAGGTTTCCTCACGATGTTTTCCTTCACCGAAAAGCTCAGTGGTAAATTCAAATTGAATTTCGCACATAAGTAAACTTAGAGGTGCGAGCCGGAATCGAACCCCCGACCCTCTGCATGAGAAGCGGCAGGTCGAACCACTAGGCCACCACGGCTTCACCATACTAAAAACTTATAATTGCGCTAAAGAACATTTGATAGAAGATTGTAAAAAGTGGTAGCAGTTTCCAAGTTTAAATAACCTCACTGCGTATATTTTCCATGGCGGTAAGCAGAGACCACTTGACGTCCCTCATTCCTCATGGTTCAGTTCAGACTCTTCACCTGAAATTAATCCAATAACATTCGCCTCGGGCTTCCTCTTCCAACACATCCACTCACACTCGCCACTTCATAGAACCTTACAACCTCATTTGGTTTCCTTCTGTAAGTCAGAAGCTTTTGCATCAAAGACTTATCGGATTCCGTTTCTCACCTTGCAATAGACCCCAAAGTGGGGGTTCTCGTCGCAGTCGCCCTCCATGCTGGTGATGACGAACTCGAAGTGGACCTGGTCGATGGGGATGCGGTTGTGGCGCGAGTAGTTCTGCAGCACGCCCGTCAAGAACGACTGCGTGAAGTAGAAGCCCGAAATCCAGAAGACGATAGGCGGGCCCTCGTCCACCCAGTCTTGGAGGAACTTCAGCCTGTATAGAGGGTTGGGTTGGTCAGAGATGGGTTGATAGGGCTTGTAGCTTAATTTGTTTTGACCTGAACTATTGTCTTCTCTTCGAGATTTTTTTCTATTGGGTAGGTAAGTACAAGCATCGTCACGGAACTTCAGCGGTGGTCTTCGATGCGCAGAAGTCAAAAATGAGGTTTCATCGGCAGAGGGGCGCGGGACGCAGGGGCGCTTTGTCGTGCGCGCACGCTTATTGGCCCTTCAGTCGTAATCATGCGCAGAAATCCCCTCTACTTTCGCTCACCGCTCAAGATCTGTGCCTGTACTAGCTGAACTACTTCCATTTATTTTGCCTTTATAGCTACCGATCGGCCACGATTATTCGCGCCAGCCGCAGCGGAAAGCGTTTTACGGAAACATTGCGCGATCGCGACGCCCGCCGCGCGTCGGTTAGCAACCGTCGCGCGCAATGTGTCAGTAAAACGTCGCTGTCGCGTGAACTTGTGGCCGATTTATTAACTGTGCAAATTGCGGTATCGCACAAAAGACGTCTTGTCAGGCGGTTAGGAGTTTTATGTGTCGAATCTGGTCGAATGAAGGCAAATTCCAACAATATTCGGGAGATAACACCACAAAAAACCCGTATACCTACCTTTACCTACCTTTTGGGATGTTGAATAAAGTTTTGTCTATGTCTATGTATAAGCGTTTTCTAGATGCTTATATCAACTTGAAGAGTGTTTAGCTACCTACTTGGCAATTGCTAAAATTGACGTAATTTTTTATTTCTCCTCCCCAGAAAAATGTCTGAGCAAGTGTTAACCGAAGAGACATGGCCGCAGGAGGCAGAAGCCGCAATAAACGACATCCGAAAGCACGTGAAGGCAGCCAACATATCCACGCAGCTACGGAACAACAACCAACGCATCTACATCAACCTGACGACCCTCGAGAACTCCGACTATTGCATCGAGATGTCCGCGGCAGGGTTCAGGGTCGTCGGCAGGACGTACGACGACACAGCCCTGGCTATAATAGAGAACATGAACTACGAAACACCATACGCTTTGCTCAATAGCATCAGCCAAAAATACAGGGAGTCCTTCGGCGGTGAGTTGATGAACAAACTACTAGATCTGGCCAAACGCGAAACCTGAATCACCCATATCACTACGATGTTAGAGCTTATTATACAATAACGAACAGCCTTACTAGACAGACATTTTGTCACATTACTCTAGCTTTTGGACAGATATATACGGCTTTCTGATTTCTAGAAGGTTGTTTGAAGTGATATAAAGGTTGTTATTGTCATTGGGTAATATGTCAAAACTGTCAGTATTTATCAGTGCTATAATGTGTATTTAACAATTAAATGTTTAGACCAATTTAGGGATAGCTACCCTGATCTTTATAAAGTAATGTGACCTTTACGTAAACTTAAAAACCTAATTAGATTCCAATATACGTCAAAAAAACTACCAAAGATGGCGGAATGTCACAGTTACACGTGTCATCATCATTGTGACGTTTCAGGAAAAACCAACCTTTTAGTACCTACGAGTACAATAATTATGTTAAAATAAAACACTACAAGTTATTTCCACAACTTATTTAGCCAGTGCATTAGTTAACCTAACCAGTTAAAAAGTTTTTGTGTGATTGAGTATTAAACATACAAGCTTACACATTTATAATATTAGTAAGATTTTTTAAAACTGACTGGGGACCTGCAATAATAAATAATATTAATTCAGCCCACATGCGTCCCACTGCTGGGCACAGGCCTCCTCTCAAGATAAGAGAGAGATTGGGCTATAATCCTCACGCTGGCCACCATATCCACCATAAAGGTTACCACACATGATAAGTGGTCAAGTTTTGAAGACGTAAGCAAAAATATGTTTGTTTTTTTTTCCTAAAAATGTAATCGCACATTATGAGAATAATAATTGGTACCAAATGTTATTAATCCCTGAGTTATTGCCATTGTAATTTAAACTTTTCTCCTATAAAAAATATTTATTATTTTTTTTTTTTGCGCCGAGTATTTAAATAAAGATTTTTTATTTAAGAAGGAAAATTAAATGTAGCCTTTAATATTATAAATAAAATAAACAGCTACCTATAACATTTTCAGAAGTGAGAATTTACCGATCCACCTAATATGTCATTTTAATGGCAACACTTTTTTGACGTATGTTGGAATCTAATTAGGTTTTTTAGTTTAGTAGGTCTTGGTTGGACGAAATAAACTCGGTCGTTTGTTCCTTTAAAATTATGACAATTTGTGCTAAGGCTTATCGTATACCTAAGTAGTATGAAAAATACATTGTATTTCAAATATAATTAGTAGGTAGGCCTACTTAATAGTTTTTAAGTTTGTTTCATAGGTTTTCTTTATATTTACAAGATCTCGGATAGAACGATCTTTTATGTTAGTCGTGTAATAGTTGCATTGTGACCACTGTGATTGTAATAAACTAAATTTAAAGCTCTATGCACAATGTAGGTTGCCAAACGTATGTAGTGCATCATGTTTTCATGTATCAATTTATCATCATGGTTTAAAATGGAGTTACAATAGGGTATTACATCATTTTTTGAAACATGGTTTAAAATGATCCTAATGTCGGATTGAATCACAAGATTTTTAATTTCCATTTTCTAAATAGGATAAATACCTTAAAAAGCTAGCCGCCATGTTAGCTTGGTCTATGACGTCACTAGGATAGTAGATAAGTATATAGTAACCAAACAAGTCAAGACAAAACGGTACTTGTAACGCTTTATGTTTACAGTAGGACTGACGTCACAGCAGCTAACAACATGGCGCCTACCGTTTTGGGGCAGATTCAGAAACAACATTTATAAATGTAATTGTAAAATTATTTATGCAATTTTATGATTAAAAGTCGATGTTTTGGGTAGTATTTTTACATAATCTATCATAAATCAGTACTTCCCAATTTTTCCTTGAATGGTGAATAATACCCTATTTTACACTGCAATCAATCAAGGGATCGCTTCAGACCAGTTTTCAAAATTATTCAAGCTGCATTTAGAAAGTTACTGTCATATTCCGATATTCAGTTATTATGGTTGGAAATATGACGACTGCGAGAACTCTATGAATATTCATTCATGATCATTCTCTTAACCTTCCAAGCCAAATGTTCATCATGATATTTGTGGCACGCCGGTACATTGCTTATTCACTGGGGAAACGAATGTTAAGAGTTCTTTCGAAACCAGCAATGTAAGTCTACTGGCGTGCCGCTTTGATAATGTAGATTTGGCTTTAAGGACAAACTGACATAATTTATTATTTCCATGTCAAGGGTCACGACTGTAGTAAGATATTTCGTGTCATATTATGATATGCACAAGTGCATTAACTCGCAGAATCAGTACAAGAACTGACTGAGTACAAACATTGTATTTGAATGTTAGTTTTAGTTTTGTGATAGTAAAAACTGAATTTATTTGTTTATGCTTGTTTTACTGTCCGTCCAAAAATATACCTCGTCTCTGACGTAAGACAGAAATAAATTAGCTTGGGCAATATGAAAGAAATCCACGTACTCTAAATTATCATGAAGCCATGATCAAGCATGAAAAATAAATGAAAACAGAATAGAATTGTTTGAAAATGCTGCGTTCTGTACGCTTTCATGAAGGAGTAGCTGACCTCTGCCTGCCTGTTTATGGAAAACTCCATCTAAGAAGATTATCTAAGTTTTGGAACACCTAGGAGGGCACTAATGCCCAGTGGGACAGTTGTGGAATATTCTGACCTGCTGAGGAAGTCTGCCACGTAAGACCCTAGCGGCTACATGGAGGGGTAGCTCTTGGAACGCCAGGCGGCGGGCACGATGCCCATGACAAAGGCGTGACACCCAGCTCATGATGACGGACCCTGTCTGATGATATCCCTGATCTGCTGAGGAAGTCTGCCACGTAAGACCCTAGTGGTTCATGGAGGGGAAGCTCTTGGAGCTCTGTTGTTTGGCCTTGGCTTGGCACATACCTTGGCCAGTGCTAGTGGGAAAGTTTTGGAATATTCTGACCTGCTAAGGAAGTCTGCCACGTAAGACCCTAGTGGCTTCATGGAGGGGTAGCTCTTGGAGCTATGTTGTTTGATCTTGGCTTGGCACATACCCTGGCTGGTGCTAGTGGGAAAGTTCTGGAATATTCTGACCTGCTGAGGAAGTCTGCGACGTAAGAGCCCAGCGGCTTCATGGAGGGGTAGCTCTTGGAGCGCCAGGCGGCGGGCACGATGCCCTTGACGAAGGCGTTGTTGCACTCCTCCAGCTCGGCGCTCATGATGGCCAGCCCCTGCGCCGCCAGGTGCACGCCGTGCAGCGTCCGCGCCACCACGCCCAGCAGGCGGTTGTAGCGGATCAGCTCCTGAGGGGAATCATTTCTTCAATGTAGGTTTTTTTTTGGTCATCAATGCCGTTTTGATTCTCATAGATAGTTATGTTGATGCCTATTCACTCTTGACTTGAACACAATGAGATTTTAGGAACTGGGGAACACATACTCAGGGAGAAGTGCTAACACTGCTAACGAGAAATGCGTTTTGCTGACTTTCCCGCAGTGTCTTGAACGCACATGTGCGTTGCAATGTTCCCTTAATGGCAGATGTGGCACCTGGCGAAAGTTCGTAAAAAGAAGTGGCAGTGAATGCGTTAATGCAATGCTTCATTATATTTATAAGAAAAGTCACCCCAAATGGGTTGGTGTTTGACCCCAATCATTACCCGATGAAAGCTTTTTTTTATGTCGATGGTATCGGCAAACTAGCGCAGAGCCTAACCTGATGGTAAGTGGTCACTGCGGCCCATGGACACCGAAATCCTATGATCCCCCATTAAGAAACCATGAGATCTCGAATGCATTGCCTACCGTGAGGCCTAAGATGGGATGCCTCTGTGCCAGTAATTTCACAGGCTGCTTTAACCCCCTACCGGAATACAACAGTACGAGCACTGATGAACTGATGTTAGAATCATAGTTGTAGTTTCCCATTTATAGAAATAAATGGGAATGTTGCTTCGCGCCATCTCACGATGGTGATCTATTAGCACCAGCGGTGCCTCGAGGCAATCAGAATACCTAAACGAGAAGGTCCAATGATGGTTACCGCCATGGAAAAATGAACTAGGAGGAAATGTCAAGTGGGCGTTCCCTGCGCGCCAACATTGAGCCGGATATGGCAGCTTTGAAGTAGATTGAAGATCGCCTGACGTTAGTCTGCTTATCACTGCCGTGACAGATGTACGCCAACGTCAGTTGCAAAAAATATTAATATCGCTTTGAAAATGCCATATTGTACAATATTGGCGTGTCGAAATCATAGTAGATAGAAAAATGTAGCTTCAAGCAATGTTTCATATCACAGGTGACCTTATTTTTTATAATATTGAATAAAAATAGCGAGGCGTTATTTTTGACAATTTCACGCCAAAGTGTCAGGCTAAATTCAACCGTATTGTGGAAACGCTAAAGTTTTCTATCATTTGTTCAAAACACTTATCGCCATCTTTCGTCCAGTAACCGTATTACAACTGGGGTTGCCATTTACTAAATTTAAAAAATCCTGACAAAACTATCTTGATTGAAGTTCTGTGTAATTGATCTACCTCTATATTCAATCAGTTGTTATACGAGTACATTCGAATGTTAGTAGTCAGTGCAAGAATAGTGATGTGCTAAGTGTTTGATATTAAATTAAACTGTTCGTTTTTTTTATGCGGTATTAGAAAAATATTTTGTATCATCTTTTTGGTACCTTTATCACGTCTGGTGTTCAATAAAGAATATTGTATTGTATTATTATTTCCTTTATTAAGCTTTTTTCTTAAGTTTTTATAATATGAGTATTAAAAGTAAAATACAAATAATAATACAAAATATAAACTCATTAATATAAAACCCTAACCTAGAGTTCCGCCGGCAGCGAAGTAGGGCTCAAGCTACCGGTGATGACAGCTACAGAGAGAGGTACCTTCTGACGATAAGCACCGTGTGTAATATTAAATGAATCACTACTACTACTACTACTTCTACATCTCTTATTATTATTATTAAGTATATTCCATCCTCCTTATTGTTTATTACGATATTATTATATTAGCCTGTAGTGTCCCCACTTTAGCTTAGCGGGGTGCAAGGGCTACATCGGCGACTATAGGGTCTTGGAGCTTAAGATGGTATTTCTGAAGCGGTATGTGAGCTTTATCCCCAGTATGCTGCGCTCCATCGTCCTTTGAGCAAATACTTCTGAGCATTTGTCAAAGACCAAGTTTGTGCGTAAGAATTATACGTAAGAATTGGACCAATTATCTTAAAATGGCTTATTTTCTTAAGTACGATTTCATAGAAACAAAAGCAGAAAATATTAAATGCTAGAAATTCCTGATTACTGTTATAAGTACCTATCCCTTTCGAAATCCAAGCATTCCGGATAATAGCGGAAAGTTGGCAACACAAATTACGTAAGTACGACAAAGTTAATAAAATGCGTATATTAAGCAATAATGGACTCTGTTCGAAAGGCTTATGGAAAGGATATTAGTTGTGTCGTGCATAGTGCCATCTGTCGTCGAGTAGCCGTACTACAATGTTTTTGGCTGTCAAAGCTATTTAAGAGAAAAAGGTTCCTAATTCAACTATTAGTGAATGGTAATTTAAACCTTACTTTGGACAGATAGGGTAGGAATTTGCACTAATTTTTTTGATGACGTAACTCTCAAGTCGCTTCAAGACTTACGCCAAATCAGCAGCAAGATAGCATAGTGTTGCAGTGTAGTGATTAGTGTACAGTAGTGTGAGTTTGGCGACAGCGGTTTTCATATTAAGATCGCAAGATGACATTTCCTCCTACACTACAAGTGTAGTTCATTCTTCCATGGTTACCGCGAATGAAAAAATCGGCTAGGGGCGTTGGTGTCGGCCAAGGCAGCCATTGCCGATTTGACGCGGCCATTGACAACTAACTATACATCCCTGGAACGCACTCTCCAGTAACCAAACCAAAAATACAGCGACGCTCGTTAATATACCAACCTGTTTGAGCACCGTGTTCATACTGTTGTAATACTGCACGGGGTACTTGATGCTGACTTCGTAGATGTCATACGGGGGTGGCAGGCGGGACTTCATCTCGCGCGTGAGGTCGACGACCCCGCCGCCCTCGCCGCCGCCCTCCCCGCCGCCGCCCGCCACGATCGTCGTCTGGGTCAGCAGGCAGCCGAAGAGGAGCTGGAAGGAAGCGAGAGTGGTCCTTCGTACCGGATAGGATTCACTTATATGTCATTTTGATGAGGACAAATACATACAACAGATGTTTTGACGTGAAACGTTTTAAACGACACATACGAGTAAAAAGTAATGTCAAATTTCGTCACGGATTGGGCGATCCCGTCTTACCCTGATAACTACAAACATTCGTCTCAGAAGGTTCCCCTTGTTTACGCATTTTTTTTTTTGGCAGAATTCGATTTTGCATAATAAGGATAGGCATAATAGTGTTTACGCCGAAACTAAACTCGCATAACGATCTTTCGTCGAATTCTATTCCGCATAATCTATTTACGCCGAATGGTTTTCACGCATAATTTTCGAATTTCGAATATTGTTTAGGCAGAAAATTACTTTCGCCGAAATTCGTTACGCCGAAAACTACTTTCGCATACCTTTATTCTCGTCGATGTAATTAAATGAGTATCCTGTATAACATCAATCATGATATTGGGGGGAAGGGGAATTTTACTAACTGATAATTTCGTTTACTTATATAAAAAATAACCTAACCTAACCTATGCGAGTCGGCTTTGCTCCAAACTTTGGGTGTTACCGCGCACACCGTCCCTACATAATTTGTTATTTCGGACATACATTCGGACAATATTTATCCAAATTCTGGTAAATTACTAGTATGCCAAACCATATTATGCATAATAAAATTCGGCCAAGTCAACATTATGCCAACACAATATTCGGCTAAACACCCATTCGGCCAATAAAGAATTATGCTTAATAAAAATTCGGCAAAGTCAAGATTCGGCGTAGATAAATTATGCGAAGCCTGTTATGCGTAAACCGTTTCGGACAAAAAGAATTATGCCAAATAGAGGGTACCCGTCTCAGAAACATGATATTGCGGTCGTTATTTCGTTTATAATTGTCAGCTCGAAGGTATGGTCTTAAGTTTTTTCAAGTATTTTTTTTTTGCTTTCGATATGGATAAGAATCACGGGCCAATCGGGATCTAAAGATAGCTCGTTGCCAAGACTCATTAAAACGACAGAGCTAAGAGCTAGTACTCACCGCTGCTGTTTCCTTATTGTCCTTGGTGATGTCGGCGTTGTCGTGAAGGCCGAACACCTCCGGCTTGGCGATCATGGGCAGCGCGCGGATGTGCTCGAGCACCGAGTTGTAGTCCATGGACGGCGGCATGCGGTACTCGCCGCTCGGCGAGAACGAATAGCTGCGGAAGGGAACCAACATGAACGTCACGAGTAGGGAGTAGACTTCGCGGGACCGTTTATCACCAACACAACAACAGCCCATTTAGGCGCGGTCCCAGACAAAGATTTTGAAGGGTCATGGAGGGTCAGGAGTCCCTTGGGAAGGAGTTTCCCCAAAACCCAACCCCTAGTGGATTGCTGCTGAGGAGTCTGGTGGTGAACCGGGGGTTCACTGCCCGTGGGTCGAGTCCTCGGGCTGGTCGGCGGAATGAATGCGTCACGGCGATCCCGCACCCTTGGGTTTTTAGACGGTAGTCCGGGCAGTTTGGGCCAACTGCCTGGGAGTCCGTCATACCCGTCCTGGTCCCCCAACCGGACGGGATACGTAAAGACATTTACCCAAGGTTAAAAAAAAGGTCAGGAGTCCCATGATTGGTAAAATGACCATTTTTTTAATGGGACGTGTCCGGTTTGGGGGGGGGGGGGGGGGTCATGACAACTTGGACAACGGCTTCATAAACTTATCGTCGCTTCGCATGAAAGTTGAAAGGATTCCTCGACAGAATACAAAACTCATACAGTAACTTAATCCTCATCATTATCAAGTGTATATATGAGCAGACTGGGAGTATAGGTAACATGGCTTTTTATGGCATTGGTTGGCAAACAAGCACACCTGATGGTCAGTGGTCTCTTTGGGCCATGGGACATAATGAATCATAAGATTTCGAATGCGTGGCCAAACCGAGGACAAAGATTACTACTACTACAGCCTATTTGCGTCCCACTGCTGGGCTCAGGCCTTCTCTCATCACGAGAGGGTTTGGGCTATAGTCCCCACGCGGGCCCAGTGCGGATTGGGGACTACACACACATCTTTGAATTACTTCGCAGATGCGTGCAGGTTTCCTCACGATATTTTCCTTCACCGAAAAGCTCAGTGGACAAACATTGAACGCTCGCAATTTCACCACCTGTCTAACCACCTTACCGAACACAAAAGTGCGAGCACTGATATTTTTGGTCAAATTCAAAATTCAATCATTTATTCAGCAAATTGGCCACATACACTTTTACACGTCAGAAAAGAATTTACTAGCGCTTCCTAGACCCATTGCTTGAGAAGAAACGCCGCAACAAACTCAAGCAGAACGCCTTTTTTCAAAATTTACACATAGTTATAACATTTACATTACATGTATAAAATATACATATAGGTACGTACTACAATTACATTGAAGGGATGTATAGTCCCTAACTTAAACTTAAATCTAAGATCTTAGAGATGTATAGTCTCCAAGGGTCCAGAATATTATGGAGATGGCCTCCATTGTCAAATAAATATAAATTCCATAGATGTCGACAGTCTCAAAATGTCAATAAATAATGAAATACATCATTAATATCATGTCACTCACTCCGGGTCGCTGGTGACGTCCTCGTTGTAGAAGATGGACAACAGTGACAGTATGAGCCGCCGATCTTTGTCATCCGTCACTCGTCCTCCGTAGTTGCATTCTCCCGCGAGATAGTTTAGCGCGTCGAATGGCGTCTCGGAATATTCTGTCAGGAACATCTGTGGGGAAATAGTTCCTGGGTACATCGTTCCTTGTAGTTGATACATTCTCTGTCTGCGCGCCACTAATGAGCTTCAACAATGGGTTCACGCCGTCGAATGTCCTCACAATTGGCACATTTTTTTTTATACTATAGGGGGGCAAACGAGCAGACGAGCTACTTGATGGGAGGTAGTCATCGTCGCCCATGGACAAGTGCAACACCAGAGGAGTTGCCAATGCGTTGCCGGCCTTTAAGAGCTCTATTCACTCGCTTCTTGAAGATCCCCATGTCATGTAATTTATCTTCTATGTAGACAGTCTAGGGAACGTGTGTTAATTAGAACTATACGGGGTCAAGCAAAACGTTGTGTGACGATATTTTACCCAAAGAATCAGCTAACGATTCTAAGCATGTTCTATGGCCCAGTATGAGATTGATGGTGTGAGCGAAACCTGAATCCCATACAATTATTTTATTTTTACCAACAAAAAAAATATTAGAAACCAAAAAAAAACATGCTTAGAATCGATAGTTGATTCTGTGGGTAAAATATCGTCACAACGTTTTGCTTGACCCTGTCTGTATATACGCTTGTATTATAGGACGCTCACTGGACGTCCCAGACGACCAGGGAAGGGACGAGTCTCTCACAGCTGTATGACGCAATCCTGGTTGAAGTATGTTCACCGACCTGCAGCTGCATGACGCAGATCCTCAGGTCGCTCTCGTTGAACTCGTACTGGATGTTCCAGCCGACCAGGGAAGGGGGGAGTCTCTCACAGCTGTATGACGCAATCCTGGCTGAAGTATGTTCACCGACCTGCAGCTGCATGACGCAGATCCTCAGGTCGCTCTCGTTGAACTCGTACTGGATGTTCCAGCCGACCAGGGAAGGGACGAGTCTCTCACAGCTGTATGACGCAATCCTGGCTGAAGTATGTTCACCGACCTGCAGCTGCATGACGCAGATCCTCAGGTCGCTCTCGTTGAACTCGTACTGGATGTTCCAGCCGACCAGGGAAGGGGGGAGTCTCTCACAGCTGTATGACGCAATCCTGGTTGAAGTATGTTCACCGACCTGCAGCTGCATGACGCAGATCCTCAGGTCGCTCTCGTTGAACTCGTACTGGATGTTCCAGCCGACCAGGGAAGGGGGGAGTCTCTCACAGCTGTATGACGCAATCCTGGTTGAAGTATGTTCACCGACCTGCAGCTGCATGACGCAGATCCTCAGGTCGCTCTCGTTGAACTCGTACTGGATGTTCCAGCCGACCAGGGAAGGGACGAGTCTCTCACAGCTGTATGACGCAATCCTGGCTGAAGTATGTTCACCGACCTGCAGCTGCATGACGCAGATCCTCAGGTCGCTCTCGTTGAACTCGTACTGGATGTTCCAGCCGAGCAGGGAAGGGGGGAGTCTCTCACAGCTGTATGACGCAATCCTGGTTGAAGTATGTTCACCGACCTGCAGCTGCATGACGCAGATCCTCAGGTCGCTCTCGTTGAACTCGTACTGGATGTTCCAGCCGACCAGGGAAGGGGGGAGTCTCTCACAGCTGTATGACGCAATCCTGGTTGAAGTATGTTCACCGACCTGCAGCTGCATGACGCAGATCCTCAGGTCGCTCTCGTTGAACTCGTACTGGATGTTCCAGCCGAGCAGGGAAGGGGGGAGTCTCTCACAGCTGTATGACGCAATCCTGGTTGAAGTATGTTCACCGACCTGCAGCTGCATGACGCAGATCCTCAGGTCGCTCTCGTTGAACTCGTACTGGATGTTCCAGCCGACCAGGGAAGGGGGGAGTCTCTCACAGCTGTATGACGCAATCCTGGTTGAAGTATGTTCACCGACCTGCAGCTGCATGACGCAGATCCTCAGGTCGCTCTCGTTGAACTCGTACTGGATGTTCCAGCCGAGCAGGGAAGGGGGGAGTCTCTCACAGCTGTATGACGCAATCCTGGTTGAAGTATGTTCACCGACCTGCAGCTGCATGACGCAGATCCTCAGGTCGCTCTCGTTGAACTCGTACTGGATGTTCCAGCCGAGCAGGGAAGGGGGGAGTCTCTCACAGCTGTATGACGCAATCCTGGTTGAAGTATGTTCACCGACCTGCAGCTGCATGACGCAGATCCTCAGGTCGCTCTCGTTGAACTCGTACTGGATGTTCCAGCCGACCAGGGAAGGGGGGAGTCTCTCACAGCTGTATGACGCAATCCTGGCTGAAGTATGTTCACCGACCTGCAGCTGCATGACGCAGATCCTCAGGTCGCTCTCGTTGAACTCGTACTGGATGTTCCAGCCGAGCGGGCCGAAGGCGCGGCGCTCCTGCACGATCCCGTGGAAGAAGCAGAGCGCGAACAGCAGCCGCCGCCACTCCTCGGTCCGCGGGCACGAGATGTAGAACTCGGGGTCGCAGATGGGGTCGGATATGTACGAGCGGTAGATGTTGTTCTTTAGGCCCTTCGGCGCTTCGTTCGTCATTTTCACGCCTGGGGAGCAATTTGCCATGCTTAGGGTGAGTTTATTCATAGAGAAATGATACAAGAAGAGTGGCAGAGTCTATACTGTAGTGCGTGCTCCGAAACCCGGGTTAACATTAGATCGACATCTAGCGTCCAGTTGCTGAACCTCAATTACCCGACCGTTTAACAGTTGCTACCGCTACTTGAAGCTAGATGGCGAGCCGAACGCAAAGCATATTTTATTGCTTAACAGTTTACAACTTACAAGCCGAAGTCTCTGTGTAATAAGAGGATTTCAAAACAGAGTTCTGATTATAATATTCGTTGTAAATTGTTTAGAAATACATTTTGCGTTCGGCTCGCCATCTAGCTTCGAGTGGCGGAGGAACTGCTAAACGATCGGGTACTCAGGGTTCAGCCACTGGACGCTAGATGCCGATTTAGTTAACACTACACCCGTTAACACCCGGGGTTCGGAGCACGCACTACAGTATGAGCTCTGCCACTCTTCTTGTATCATTTCTCTATGGTTTATTCATGCATAGTTGACGGACTCCTGGTCGTTAAATATGGCCGCCAGAAAATCAGTAGCAGCTGGGAGCAAATTCGTATTCTGCTAGGGAGTTGTTTATTTATTATTTACGAAATACTCCTTTTCGAATAGAAGTGAAAATGATAATGTACCAACCGTTCTGCAGCACAGTGACCGGGAAGGCGCGGCTGGGGTACGAGGTGAGCCAGCAGCGGAAGTAGGGGTGCGTGACCTGCGGCACGATCACCTCGGCGCAGATGCGCTCCAGCTCGCCCATCCACGAGTCCATCACGTGGCAGTTCTGCAGCACCACCCAGCCGCCCGACACGATGGCCTGGCTTATCATGTGCGCCGCGATCGGACCCTGGGGAGAACGGGCTATGGAATATGGAACGCAATGAGGATCGGTCTAGACCCATAATGAAGCGCTCCCGTTCGAAGCGCTGGTAAATTCATCTCTGACATGTACAAATGCCCCAATGTGGCCAATATGCTGAATAAATGATTGATTTGATTCGATTTTTTTTATGTTGTCAGACTGACAAACAGGTAGATTAATAAGTGGTTACCGCCGTATGTAGACATGCAATTGGTAACACCAGAGGTATCACCAATGCGTTGCTGGTATTGGTTGGTTGATGACACCAATTATAAAAAGTTGTAGCGCAGTGAGAAAACCCTTGAAAAAAGTTTGGTAGCGCTTTAAGCCAACGGGTCCAAATACCTGAATTTAAAAGGTCATTTCTATCTGAAAATTACAGTATTAATATGATATTCTCGCAATATCGCGTGACTGAATATTTCAAAATAATTATTTCTAAGATATTAGTTGATCATAAATTTTGGCCACTTGGCAGCGTGTGCGCGTCGAGAAGAACGGTGACGTAATGTTGATTATCACAAACAATGTTTTATATTTTTTATTTTCCTCGTCACCTGCCCCTGCCCCCACATACCTGCCCCTGGCCCAGCGAGATGGTCTCGAAGCTGACGACCTTCTTCTCCATGGAGAACTTGACGAGCCCCGACATGGGGTCGGAGCCGGGCGAGAGGATGAAGATGAGCGGCGAGCAGCAGTTGCTGTCGTTGTAGGACTTCTCCAGGTCGAAAGGCGGCGGCTCGATGTACACGCGGCCCATCATCTCCACCACGTACTGCTGCACCAGCGGGATCAGCTTGTCGGGCCGGATGCATCTGGAGATGAACAAATTAATTTTATCCATCCACACTATAATCCAATCCATCCACTCCATTTTATCCATCCACTCTGTTCTGTCTGTCTGTTACCTCTTCACGCTTCAACCTTTAAAATAAAAGTTCTTTATTTTTTGAAATTAATAAACCGCTGGACCGATGTGGAGATAGTTGGAGAACCGAGATCTGAGAAGAGAGATCCCCGAGAAGAACATAGGCTACTTTTTGTCCAAGATGAACGCGTAGTTCCAACGGGGACGTAATAAGCAAATTCCACTCGAGAAAATTGGCGTGGCATAGTCTTGGCCCCAGGTTGGGCGCCAATGAATCGACAAGTGAAGAGTTCACATTAATGAGTCATACACATTTTTTTGTATGAGTGTTAAAGTTACAAATATTTCCTGTGGACAGCCCAAAGTTAAGGGATTTTAAAGCCTAATTTCTTGCTGGGCCTTTTCATACAAGTACATACAAATCCTCTCTTGTAACCGGTATAATAAAAGCATAAGTTAAGTATACCCAAGCCGTTAACTATTGCATTGTCCACAGGAAATACCTCTTTTTTAGGGTTCTGTGTATGACCCTAATGTTACAGTTGCAACTGTCAAGGCAAGAAATGTAACCAATTAAAATAGGGTTCACTGTAAATGCCCGTATGAAACACGATCCTGAACATTAGAAATACCAACGAAAACGAAGGATGTAAAGTTCATTAACATTCAGATCTCAACTCGGCAATCTTGTGGAGAATAAATCATCCATTCACTCATTCAATCTCTTTGCAATACACATAAAGATCTCACCTCAGTATGATGAGCTTGGGTATCCCCCTGATCTGATCGTAGGGCTCCGGCAGGGGATTCTCGTGGGGCGCAGCGAGGTCGTAGAAAGCCTTCCATTTCGGCACGTTTCGCTCGAAATGCTCTTTGAAGCCTCGTAACCTAAAAAAGATCAAGGCACACGTAAGTAGAACAAAAAAACCGGCCAAGTGCGTGTCGGGCCACGCGCAAATTATAGGGTTCCGAAGTTGAGGATGCCCACAGTACCTTTCTAAGACTTATTAGCATCTAGCTAGCCTGTGGTATGACGTGCCCGCCCGACGCCCCTGCCGCTCGAGAAAAATCATCATTATAAGTTGGTCGACTATTACTCGTAAGTTTGTACAGCCTACTTAGCTCTGATAGTTTTCCTTTCAACTACGTTATATATGCCACAACCGTGATTTTTTTCAGCCATCCAAATACCACCATTTAGCTGGCAGGGGGGGGGACACGTGACTCTAACAAAAAATAGCACTTTAAAGCTTAATATTTCACAAACGCATCATTTAATCAAAAAATGGTTTTAACAAACCCACAATATTTTTTTAAGACCTATTCAACTATATACCGCACCATGGGGTACGCAAGAAAAAAAATTACATCCCCACTTTACGAGTAGGGGAGGTACCCTATAAAAAAATATATTTCAAAATTTTATTGTACCACTTTGTCAGCGTAACTAATATGCATATTCATGCCAAATTACAGCTCTCTAGACCTAAGCATCTCCGAGCAATAGTGCGGACAGACGGACGGACATGGCGAAACTATAAGGGTTCCTTGTGGACTTCGGAACCCTAAAAAGTGCCTTAAATAGTATGAAAACTAAGCTAGGTAGATATCAGAGACAATAGGGTAGTAGACCTTTTTTCGAAATGTGGTTTAAAATTTATCCTTATGTCGGATTTGAATCACAAGATTTTTTTATTTCCATTTTCTGAATGAGATAAATGCCTTAAAAGGTACTTTTACATTTTCAGTTTTCGCGCTAAAAAGCTAGTCGCCGTGTTAACTTGGTCTGTGACGTCACTAGGATAGTAAATATAAGTACATAGTAACCAAACAAGTCAAGTCAAAACTTAAAATGGTTATTTGTAACGCTTTGTTTACAGTAGAAGTGACGTCACAACAGCTAACAATATGGCGCCTACCGTTTTGGGACAGGTTAAAAAACAACATTTTATTAATGTAATTATAAAATTATTAATGCATTTTTATGATTAAAAGTCGATGTTTTGGGTATAATTTTTATATAATCTATCATAAATCAGTACTTTTTGATTTTTTGACTTTTTGATTGAATGGTGTATACCCTATATTGTGATGGGAATTACTACCGCTGCGTTGGGTTCAATTCAAAAGGGCCGATCAGTAATCGATTCTTTTATCTTCTGTTTGAGTGACATACGTCTGTCAGTGTGAACGATCCGTGGGGGACAGAGCGGATAGTACTTATGTGCAACAAAGATTATGAGTCTTTATGGCACGCGAAGTACGAGCATTTGTTGTGTCTACTTTAATATATGGTTTGTGGGTCAAGGTACAATGCACGCGCACGTGCACCGCGATATTTAAGTGTGCAGTTTAGCTTCGGTTAGTTTGAAGTGTCACAGTTGTGTCAGAACCTCACCCGTTCAGATTGCTGGAGCGCACGATCTCCGACCAGGCTTTTTCGGAGAGCCACGTGGGCGCGGGGTTTTCGAAGGGATTCTCCAAGGCCACGCCACCAGTTAGCAGGAAAGCCACCAGCTCGTCGTCTATCTCTCCCTGTTAAAACAAGTCAAGTCTAGTATAGATATCATCATCATCGACATCATCGTGCCGTCAATTGCTAATGTTGTCTCTTTTTTCTTCTAGAATAAAAAAAAGAGACAATACATCAAGTTATACACACTATATGACGGGTCGTCACGCGATAAACACTCAAATGTGTAGTAAACGCGAAAGTTTAAAAATAACAAATAAATCAAGTTACCAAACTCCGACCGATGCAACCTTCTTTCTGCCGAATGCGTCCGAATTCAGCAAGAGCCAGCCGATTCGATCGAATGTCGCCGTATGTTGATGAACGCTGCCTATCCTAGTGTCTATGCCTGAATCTCACCTTCGCTCTCAATATTCCAAGCGTCAGAACGAGAGAGAATATGAGCTTGTCCTTTTCGAAGAGGCTTCTGCAGACGTTCTCGTAAATGCTCTTGGTGAAGTAAGCGTTGAGGCTGGTCAGGCGCTCGTCCAGGTCGTCACACTTGGGTGAGTTAATGATCGCCTGGTTGTACAGGTTGATGAACCTGGCGAGGGAGAGGTTAGTAGTAGAAGAGAAGAAGAAGGTATTTTGGGGTTATTAAAAAAGGGAGTGAAAAGGAAAGTATTCTACAATGTCAGCAGCCCTTGTTGTTACAAGCGTCTTCAGGTAACGGTAACCTCTTACCATCAGGAGGGCTCTATGCTTGTTTTCCATGTATAAAAAAAGGAGACCGGCACAAGAAGCTATAACATGACACAAATTAGAAGGCGCGCGGATTAAGCAATAACAGACTCTGCGTCAACGGCTTAAGTGCTTCGCCGCGCGCCTTATAAGTTGTGTTCTGCTATACAATAGCCACCTTTAATCAGGAAGTCTTTCCGCATTCATCAAAAGCAATAAAAATAGGGTAGAGGAAGAGAAGGCATTTTTAAGAGACAAGTAATTAGTGATTAGTCTCAATCGCAGTCTTACCTGGCAGCTTAATTAATAAAACACATCAAAACTTATTCGTTAGGCCAGGTTTATACGGAGAAAGCGCTGGCACGCCAGTAGACGTACATTGCTTATTCACTGAGGATACCAATATTAAGAGTTCTCTCGAAACCAGCAATGTACGTCTCATCATCATTTCAGCCGAAAGACGTCCACTGCTGGACATAGGCCTCCTCCAAGGCTGGCCACTCAGACCGGTCCTGTGCTACTTGCATTCCACCGGTTGCCCGCGGCCTTCACGAGGTCGTCACTCCATTTTGGAGGCCAACCGTCAGCTCGTCTTCCGGTTCGCGGGCGCCACTCGAGAACTTTCCGGCCCCATCGGCCCATCAGTCCAGCGAGTAATGTGCCCCGCCAGCCACTGCCGTGCACTGCCACTTAGGGCTCGCAATTCTTCGGGCTATGTCGGTGACCCTAGTTCTATTAGAATTTTAGAATGTACGTCTACAGGCGTCTAATAACTAGGTTCTCAGGAAACTCACCAGTTGAGCGAGTACTGGTACATAGGGTCGATCATGGCCAGGTCGGAGATGCAGAAGAACAGCACGGAACTATGCTTGGAAACAGGCACGTAGAGCAGACGCGCCTCGTCGATCTCCACCTCGGTGACGGCGGCGGCCGCCTGCTTCGCTTGGATCTCGATGGACAGCACTTTAGACGAGGACAGGATCTGGTTGGCTGATTCGTCCTCTAGGATATTGCCTGCTGAGGATAGTACCTGGGGAACAGAGCAAAAAGTGTATCATCATCATCATATCAGCCGATAGACGTCCACTGCCTCCCCCAAGTCTCTCCACTCCGACCGGTCCTGTGCCGCTCGCATCCACCGACTTCCCACGACCTTCATCAGGTCATCGCTGTATCTTGTTGGAGGCCTACTGACAGCTAGTCTTCCGTACACGGACGCCATTCGAGATCTTTTGAGAAGAAAAAACTGTACAGCATGACACAACTTTATAGAAGGCGCGCGGTGGAACACTTAAGACGTTGACGCAGTCTTGCCAACGGCCAATATGATTCGGGCTATGCGCGTGTTTAGCCTCCCCGCAACCCTCGCCGTCCCCGCTGTCGTCACGCCCCCAACGTCTATCGCATCTCAGGCACGAAGTTGACGACCAATAAAACGAAGTTAGCGGCGATCTGATGGGATGATATGGTCAAACCCACCTCCAGGATCTTGTCCTCGATCTCCTTGAGGGTCCGCTTGTTATTAGCGCCCTCGACGATGAGCTGGTTCTTCTTCAGCTCCAGCTCGGGCCGGTCCTGCGCCACCACGATGCCCAGCAGCTGGTCCTGCAGCCCTTGCGGCGTGATCATGAAGTTCAGCATTGTCACCTGGAGTTGAAAATTGCGCAGTTTAAATTACCGTGACCGATATGATTCTTTGATTTTTTTATTGGTAGGAAAAGCAGCACACAGGCCAGTTCATGGTAGACGATCACTGCGGCCCATGGACATAAGAAATCAATTTCGAATGCGTTGCCAACCATGAGACCTAAGATGGAATACCTCTAATTCTATGCCAGTAATTTACTACCGCTCTGAACACAACAGTGCGAACACTGCTATTTGGTGGTAGGTTAGCAAGTCAGACGGTATAGAAGCCATCCGGACGGACCTTTCACGAGGTTTACTAACAGTAAAATATACAGATAGGCATTTTCGTCTTTGAATTTTAATTAGATTTACGCCAAATCTTTTAAGTGGGATGTTTTTTTTATTTATTTTAAGGGACTTTGTCGCTGAGCGACCATATCGCCCTGTTGATGACTACAATTAAAATGGGATGATGAACTGCGTCTTACGCCACCAAACTCGACCAGTTCTCAAAATAGCTTAGAAGAAGAGTCATTTAAAGATAAAGACGCGTTTGAATTTTACTTTTAGTTAAAAAGATCGCGAATGAATTATTTATTCCGCCAGTCTTATAAATCAACATGAGTACAATAAACTATTGACCATTGATTAAGCATGAACTTCCAAAGTAGGTAGTAGTGAAGGTACCTTGACAGCGATCTCAGGCAAGTAATGAGGATTACTGAGTCGTGTGGTGATGTAGAAGCGAAAACTGTAGTTGTACTCCAGAATAGAATCGCCGAGCTTCAGGCAGTCCACACCGCCCGACCTGCGACCAACATCTCCTTTTAAAGAAAACTTACTCGAGAGTAGTATACAGATACAGATACTTTATTGATAACTCCCAAGTTACATGTCGTTTTTGTTTACATTCCATTAACATTTGTAAATTCAGATCTTTTATTAAAAAAATTATAAAATACCTATAAAATTAAAATTTTAGTTAATTTTAACAATTAACAAAATGCAGGTAATGCATAATATTCCTTAATACTATAAAGGGTTTGTTTTAATAGCCATTGTGGCAGCAAGGTTTGACCATCTTTACTTGGACCATGTGTAACGTACGAGTTCAAATAAATTCAGAACACAAAGTTAGAACCATTAGGCTGCCACGAAAACCACAAAAATAGCGCTAATTTGAAATGAACGTGTATGCGAGTATAACGAACGAGGTTCACAGCGAGTGAAAAAACTGCTAGGGGTACTTATGACTTTGGTGTCGTCCAAGGCCGCCAAAAGCCCTTCTGCTTGAGTTTGTTGAGGCGCTTCTTCTCAAGCAATGGGTCTAGGAAGCGCTGGTAAATTCTTTTTCTGACGTGTAAAAGTGCCCCTATGTGGCCAATTTGCTGAATAAATGATTGAATTTGAATTTGAATTTGGTGATTTTGCGCGGTTTTACTTTGACAGCCATACATCCCTCCAATCACCTCGAGCGCATTCTCCAAAGCCGGTGGCGCCCGTTTGTGAGCAAAGAAGAGATTAGGCAAGAACGTGAAAATTAATTAGGATATAGCAGGAGACAACTTAGAAAGCGCGCGGATTAAGCAGTTATAGTTTCAGCTTGGCTTAAGCGCTTCGCTGTTGTGTCGTGCTAAATCAACTTATAATGGCGGATAGCCAATACACTGAAAGATTTATCATCACAGGATCATAAATCTTTCACATCATAAGTACTTTTGCGAACACAACGTCCGTAAAACAGACGTGAAAAAGTAACTGCGATGCCCCGCAGGAAAACAGCTCTACACTATCTCTAAGTGTCCCACGGCTCATTGACCTGCCCCGGAAGCTACCTGAAGATGTTCCGGAGCAGCACCGGCTCCAGCACAGCGTCCAGCTGCTCCCGGATGTTCTCCAGGATGACGGGGATGCCCATCTGGATGCTGTTCTCCAGGACGCGCACGTAGTTGCTGTCGGTCAGCTTGATGACCTTCAGGTTGTTCTCGCGCTCCATGTTCTTCACCCATTTGTTGGCTTGCTCTGGAAATCCAGAATTTCAACTTGGCAGACCCATAATAATAGATCTGAATTCTTTTTTAGTGATACTAGTGACAGGTATTATCTTGCAGGTCAAAAAACGTGTATACCCAATTTAAATTCTAAAATATGTAACTAAAAATAAAAAATCGAATATATAACTATAAAGATAAAACCGAAAAAGCGTCGAACCTCCAATTTCTTCTTCTATTTAAATAATGGCTTCTGTCTATATGCAAGACAATTTCGCCAATGACCTCCAAGTTAGTAACTGGGTAACTGGCTGGTGGCGCTTGATCGGTACAGCGACGAAAGCTCGTTTACGAGGCCAAGATTCAATAGGGATGACGATAACTTTTTTCCCTTAGTCTATCAGGAAGATTCTTGAAAAGTATTGGACACGTATTTTTTCTTTGTTCACGTAATCAAACTTATACGGAGATATATTGAGTTGAAATGTCGCGTAACGTCACGGTTAGGTACGATTTATACCTAACGGTGACGTGGTTAGCCCCCACTCTCCAACTTTAATGCGTTTTAACTTAGTCATTCTTTGTTAATTTGATAAAACAAAAAATACGTGTCCGATATTTTTTTATTACCTGACTGACGGACTAATTAGAATTTCGATTTCTTCACCCTGTCGTCATCCCTATTTGGTTTAACCAGTTTGTTTCTAGCAAGCTCTTTGTATTGAGGCTAGCGACGTACCCTGCGGGTCGATCATGAGCGGCCAGCGGCGCGACTTCTCGACGATGATGCCGTTCTCGATGGAGAAGGCGTCCACGGGCAGCCCGGCGATGTTCCACGCGCGGATCACCACGGCCTCGCCCAGCGTCGTCACCAGCGAGAAAGCAGCGGAGCACGGGATCTCTGAAAGTTCCAAAACCGTGTATACCCTAGGCACAATCAATCAATCAATCAATTTATTTATTTTGTCAAGACATAGGTGTTAAAAGTGTTACAGTACAATGTTATAGAATCCTTATGCTTAGCCCTCAGGCATACAAAATATTCTTAAAACAATACAGCAGCATGCAATAAATACACACATCTTTTTAATCAATAATGGTCGTCGAAGAATTCATTTAGTGAATAATAAGCCTTATATAGCCACAGAATATTTAATACTACTACGTATGGAATGGCCACGGAATCAACCGCCTGAGTCTAGCCAGCGCGCAACCCGCGCCCAACTCACCTTACCGTCATTTGTTTCATGCGGAGATAGTGAGTGAATCGTTGGCCCGCTTACTGGTACATACACATTTACAAGTGTACAGACGTCCTCGCACGCACACAGACGTCCTTGCACGCAAACATTGACACTTCATTCGAATTGTGTTCTAAATCGTGCTTTTATAGGCCGTGTCCGCCGTGCGCCCTAGAGTAAATTTCGTGCATTGTGCCGATAGAGGATATACATAAGTGTTCCCATTAAGTTGGAATCCCAGTTAGATTTCATTAAATAATCAATTATTCTTTTGGGAATCCAATAGCGTGGGAATCCAACTTATACGATCCACCTAACATGAGCGAAATCCAGCTTTTGGGAACCCAACTTGGCATGGGCTGCATTAATAAGTAAACGACCGTAAAATTTTACGCGGTATTTTCTCTACGGAACATTTCTGTATGGAGTGACAGCTCGGCCTATATTTACGAACGTTTACTTTCTAATGCAATATAGACTTGACAATTGCGTAGATAGTTTTCCTTTAATTACTGACAAAAACTTCCTTTGCACATTTGCCCGACTATACTACCCGATATATTGGCTCAGTTTATTTATCAAAATACAAAAATGTCATGGTCAAAAATTAAAATCTATGAGGCTAATTTAGAGGTACTTACCCAGTGCAATGGCGCGTTCATTCCACTGCTGCGCGATCTCCTTCCTGTAGTTGACGGTGTACGGCCCCAAGTAGGCGATGAATCCGGCCGCCAACAGTACGTCGCCTGGGAGTCAATCAATAGTTAAATTATACCCTGGGACCAGAAACAATCACTACTGTACATGTACACTATAAAACAAAGTCGCTTCCTGCTGTCTGTTCCTATGTATACTTTATCTATCTTTAAGAGGGTTTACCCCCAAGCTCCAACTGGCAACGTCGCAAATAGCTGTCAAATATTTCGTTGTTTTCATTAATTTATGAATATTACTGAATGAAAATATGAATTATCGCTCTATGGTTGAATAAAGCATTAAGTATGGATTGCAACAATTATCCTAGGGATTATGGAAGTACTATCTTTTGAAAACTTTCCATCGCATTTTCCATGCATTTTAATGTAATCTTACAATTTGAATGCCTAACCAACAAATATAAAACGAGACGCGTCATTCAACCATAAAATGATAACTTCTTTTTTAATTCAGTAATATTGAGAAATTAATAAAAACAGCAAAACATTTGACGGCTATATGCGACGTTGCCAACTTTCGGGATAAACCCTCTTAAACCTACGCAACGGATTTTGATGCGGTTTTTAATAGATAGAGTGATTCAAAAGGAAGGTTTTCGTATATAATTTCATAATTTGTTATAGTTTAACGCTCAATTCCCGCGGGAACGCTATAACCGAATTCCACGTGGACGAAGTCGCGGGCAGAAGTTAGTGTAATTATATAAGACTGTCAATCTCACGTTACGGCGTACTTCTGAAATAGCCAGGGACCTTCAAATTTTCATACTTCGCCTGTACAGCGCCATCTAGATGTTGTTCATGGAGTTCAAAGTATGCAGGCTACCTATGTCCAGTTTTCCATTGCATTTAATGACTTTTTTACTGTATTTGTATCACAGAGAGAGTCACAAAACTGACAGTATTTTTCTGTAGTAAAATCTGGGACACAATAACTATGTATGTTCATGCCGTGAACGTATATTTTGCGGATTCCGTAAGGAGGGCAATGTTGCTCTTATGGACCCCTTGATGTTAATATCATAGCACCAGGATAGTCCGATACCCTCTCGTGATGAGAAGAGGCCTGTGCCCAGCAGTGGGACGCAAATGGGCTGTAGTAGTAGTCTGAGACGTGGGCGCTTACGATGGGTCTCATAAGAAGGCTCAAAGTCACTCAGAGGGCAATGGAAAGGGCTATGCTCGGGGTTTCTCTGCGCGATAGAATCAGAAATGAGGATATCCGTAGTAGAACTGTGGTCACCGACATAGCCCGAAGAATTGCGAACCTTAAGTGGCAGTGGGCGGGGCACATTGCTCGCAGGACTGATGGCCGATGGGCCCGGAAAGTTCTCGAGTGGCGCCCGCGAACCGGGAGACGAGCTGTCGGTAGGCCTCCAACAAGATGGAGCGACGACCTCGTGAAGGTCGCGGAAAACCGCAGCACAGGACCGGTCTGAGTAGCGAGCCTCGGAGGAGGCCTATGTCCAGCAGTGGACGTCTTTTGGCTGAAATGATGATGATGATGAGTAGTCGGATGGTCCGATGCTTGATTCAGTCGATCAATGAATTACCGATAAGCGATGGCTACACCTCATCGGCTGATATACGTCACCTATAACTTTCCCGAGCAACTCTTGCAACTCGGCGGCGAGTTGTGACCACCGCAGCTTCTCGCCGCCAAGTCCGCCGATCAGCTGTTCCGCACGAGACAGCTTGGTGGAGCACAGATCGATCTCATCCTCTAGGCCCTTCTTCTTGCGGGTCATCTCAGCGAACTCGTCGTTTAAAGTCTGAGTTCACATTTGAATTGAAAAAAAATCAAAAATTAAATAATTTATTCGGAATATTGGCGACTTAGGGGCACTTTCAGGTATGAAATCTGCCAGAGCAGGGGAAGGTATTTATTTGGCGCTAGTTCTGCGTTTCATATATATATCAGCCTATATACACCCACTGCTGAGTAAAGGCCTCTTCACTCTTACGCCATTCTACCCTGTCCTGAGCCAGTCTCATCCACCGCTTCCCTGCCAACTGCCAAATGTCGTCCGACCAGCGAGCTGATGGTCTGCCTGCTGATCGTCGACCCAATCTTGGCCACCATTCCGTAACGGACTTCGACCATCTGCCATCAACCCGTCTTGCCAAGTGTCCCGTTTCATATAGCAACACCAAATTTCAATATCAACATGAGTAATATGAGTGTATGTGCGAGTTGTCAAAAAAATTTATACGGAGCCGTAAACAAGACTTGGGTTATAGTATAATACTAGCTTCTGCCCGCGACTTCGCCCGCGTGGAATTCGGTTATCGCGCTCCCGCGGGAACTATGCGTTTTTCCGGGATCAAAAGTAGCCTATGTCCTTTCCCGGGACCCCAACTATCTCCATGCCAAATTTCGTCTCAATCGGTCAAGCGGTTGAAGCGTGAAGAGGTAACAGACAGACAGACAGACAGACAGACATACAGACAGAGTTACTTTCGCATTTATAATATTATAATATGGATATGGATTGTAGACTTAGCTTATCAAACCCCTTATGACAAAGAAAATGAGCCGTACTCCTCAAAACTAGAGATTTCCTTTAGTCTGTTAGCATCTGACCTGCAATTTGTCGAGAACGCCCTGCAGCTGAGCTCGCTTGGCGTTGAGCGTGTTCATCTGCATTTGAAGCTCCGATTCTGCCTCGAAGAGCGCAGCTTTCTTCGGCGCTACCACCTGTTTCATAAAGATAAAAAAATATACACGGTGGGTCAGAAAATATGGCAAATAATTGACCCACCATATCGGCTATCGATTCTAAGTATATTGTATAAGTCTTAAATTTTTTTTGAGTTGGTAAAAAAAAATTGTATATGGGATTGGTTGTGTGAGCGACGCCTGAATCCTATACAAAATATTTTTTTTTACCAACTCAAAAAAAAATAAAGACCTATACAATATACTTAGAATCGATAGCCGATACTGTGGGTTAATTATTTGCCATATTTTCTCACCCACCGTGTATATATCTTAGGACATTTCACACACATATTGACCTACCCCCAAACTAAGCAAAGCTTGTACTATGGGTGCTAGACAACGATATAAATACTTATATAGAGAAATACACACGTATATAAATACTAAACATCCATGACTCGAGTACAAACATTCGTGTTCATCACACAAAGTTTGCCCCGAGCGGGACTCGAACCCGCCCAATCCGGCCGTCAAAAAGCCGATAAAAGTGACATTGAAATTAAACCAGAGAAATAGTTTAGGTACTGTGACACCATGATGATCTAAAGTCGGATTATAATCTTCCACCGGCATAACGAGATGACAAGATGAGTAAATAGCCATGAGATTGAGATAGATAAGATATGATAATTTATTTATTCGTCTTACATATAAGTTAGCAAGTCCAATTCTTGTTTAACCATTTTAATGGCGTACAAATATTTGATGCAATCTTACAGAATTTATTTCTTAAACATGATTTTTTAGTGAGTAGCTTATTAGTCATTAGGTAGTTATCATACAGTAATTCAACGTCAATATCAATGTAATTAAAATATATAGTCTAAATTAAATTAAATTAGGGTTCACATGTGCTTCGTTTGTTCCGTCCAAAAAATTAAAAAGGGATTTTTAAGGCCTTTAGCATTTTTTCCGTTCTCCTAAAACCCGAAGAGGCGCGGTGCACCTTTTTTTCGCAACGTAAACCCTAGCGCAATAGACATGATATTGCAGCATCAATAAATTGCAAACTTATTTAGTCTGTCGGTAAGAGTATTGAAAAATATTGGACACTTTTTTTTATCAGTGTAAGTAAATTGACAAAGATGAAACGCATCAAACAAAACTCGAAAGTCACAGCACGTGACGGCAGAATTGAGTACATTGACGGACCCATTGACTTATAATAAGTAATAACATATGGACGAACAGTGCCTAACAGAATATGTCCAAATATATGGAGCAAACTGACATTAGAAAATACGTTCCAATATGCTAATAACGCCTCTTTATAACGAAGGCCAAACGGGTGCCCGAGCTGTTCGGGCACCCGTTTTGACGGGGTCATTTTCTCTTTTTTTGGCCGAAACATTGATCTATTATATGTAAGGATTCACAAATTATTTTGTTAATCTACCTGACGGGATAATAAGATATTTTCAGTAATTTATCCTATTACATCTTGGTCCAACTCGCCTTAATGACTCGATCGTAAACGTCCATCGCTCGAACCCACTTGCACAGCCCTTCGCAGGCTGACGACACCTTGGCTATCACCACCGGGTCGAACTCGCGGTCCGGGATGTACCTGGAATTCATCATCATCATCATCGTCATCGTCATCATCATCGTCATCGTCATCGTCATCATCATCGTCATCATCATCGTCATCGTCATCATCATCATCATCATTATCATTTCAGCCAAAAGACGTCCACTGCTGGACATAGGCCTCCCCCAAGGCTCGCCACTCAGACCTGGCCTGGAATTCAATGTTAACTTAATAACGGCCCACCCCGGCTTTGCACGAGTAATAAACAAATTATACACCAAAACTTCCCCCATGAACTCCTCCATATTTATAGGTTGTCAATTTCTTGCCCAACCGTCCCTGATGTGTGGCAGCGGGGACGGCGAGGGTTGCGGGGAGAATAAACACGCGCATAACACGAAACATACTGGCCGTCGACAAAAATAACAAAAAACCGGCCAAGTGCGTGTCGGGCCACGCGCAAAGTATAGGGTTCCGAAGTTGAGGATGCCCACAGTACCTTTCTAAGACTTATTAGCATCTAGCTAGTCTGTGGTATGCCGTGCCCACCCGACGCCCCTGCCGCTCGAGAAAAATCATTGGTATTTTAATCATTTCATAAGTTGGTCGACTATTACTCGTAAGTTTGTACAGCCTACTTAGCGGTGATAGTTTTCCTTTCAACTACGTTATATATGCCACAACCGTGATTTTTTTCAGCCATCCAAATACCACCATTTAGCTGGCAGGGGGGGGGGGACACGTGACTCTAACAAAAACCGGCCAAGTGCGTGTCGGGCCACGCGCAAATTATAGGGTTCCGAAGTTGAGGATGCCCACAGTACCTTTCTAAGACTTATTAGCATCTAGCTAGCCTGTGGTATGACGTGCCCGCCCGACGCCCCTGCCGCTCGAGAAAAATCATCATTATAAGTTGGTCGACTATTACTCGTAAGTTTGTACAACCTACTTAGCTCTGATAGTTTTCCTTTCAACTACGTTATATATGCCACAACCGTGATTTTTTTCAGCCATCCAAATACCACCATTTAGCTGGCAGGGGGGGGGGGGGACACGTGACTCTAACAAAAACCGGCCAAGTGCGTGTCGGGCCACGCGCAAATTATAGGGTTCCGAAGTTGAGGATGCCCACAGTACCTTTCTAAGACTTATTAGCATCTAGCTAGCCTGTGGTATGACGTGCCCGCCCGACGCCCCTGCCGCTCGAGAAAAATCATCATTATAAGTTGGTCGACTATTACTCGTAAGTTTGTACAGCCTACTTAGCTCTGATAGTTTTCCTTTCAACTACGTTATATATGCCACAACCGTGATTTTTTTCAGCCATCCAAATACCACCATTTAGCTGGCAGGGGGGGGGGGACACGTGACTCTAACAAAAAATAGCACTTTAAAGCTTAATATTTCACAAACGCATCATTTAATCAAAAAATGGTTTTAACAAACCCACAATATATTTTTAAGACCTATTCAACGATATGCCGCACCATGGGGTACGCAAGAAAAAAAAATTACATCCCCACTTTACCAGTAGGGGAGGTACCCTATAAAAAAATATATTTCAAAATTTTATTGTACCACTTTGTCAGCGTAACTAATATGCATATTCATGCCAAATTACAGCTCTCTAGACCTAAGCATCTCCGAGCAATAGTGCGGACAGACGGACGGACATGGCGAAACTATAAGGGTTCCTTGTGGACTTCGGAACCCTAAAAATAGCACTTTAAAGCTTAATATTTCACAAACGCATCACTTAATCAAAAACTGGTTTGAACAAACCCACAATATTTTTTAAGACCTATTCAACGATATGCCGCACAATGGGGTACGCAAGAAAAAAAAATACATCCCCACTTTACAAGTAGGGGTACCTCCCCTGTAAAAAAATATATTTCAAAATTTTATTGTACCACTTTGTCAGCATAACTAATATGTATATTCATGCCAAATTACAGCTTTCTGGATCTAAGCATCTCCGAGCAATAGTACGGACGGACGGACGGACGGACGGACGGACGGACATGACGAAACTATAAGGGTTCCTAGTGGACTTCGGAACCCTAAAAAGCTACGTATATCCGACTAGCGTGCCTAGATATGACTATGATCTACTGAACTGAGACTATACATCTTCAAGGTCTTAGATTCAAGTTTAAGTTAGGAATTATACATCCCTTCAATGTAATTTTAGTACGTACCTATATGTATATTTTATACATGTAATGCAAATGTAAATTTTTACACTATGTGGAATTTTTGAAAAAAGGTCTTCTGTTTGAGTTTGTTGCGGCGCTTCTTCTCAAGCAATGGGTCTAGGAAGCGCTGGTAAATTCTTTTTCTGACTCAAAAGGACTCATGACATGATACTTGACAATTCTTTCTGTGAAATCGAACTTAGTCAAACAAAAGGATAAAACAGATGGGAAGAATTAGATGTGATTCATGACGCCAGCGTTCCTTTGTGCAGAGTTTCTCGGGCGTGCGCTTATGTGAGCTGTGCTGTATGACGTCATTCAATATAGGACTCTGCAGATAGCTCACTTGTCACGTATTTTCTTCATGGTGGCGGGAGGTATGTTATCTTTATCGTAGGCCTTGAGCCCTTCCAGAAACTTCATGTCGCCGAGCATCTTCTGCGACGGACCCCAATAGTCCTCGTAGGGTTTTCCTGTGCCAAACGAGACAACACATTCAAGCATTTCGTAGTAGGTAAAGCCAACTGCCAAGGGCAAAGACATGTACACTGACAAAGCGTCAAATTATGTATACACGGTGGGTCAGAAAATATGGCAAATAATTAACCCACAGTATCGGCTATCGATTCTAAGTATATTGTATAGGTCTTTAATTTTTTTCGAGTTAGTAAAAAAAATAATTGTAGGTATATGGGATTGGTTGTGTGAGCGACGCCTGAATCCTATACAAAATGGTTTTTTTTACCATCTCAAAAAAAATTAAAGACCTATACAATATACTTAGAATCGATAGCCGATACTGTGAGTTAATTATTTGCCATATTTTCTGACCCACCGTGTATAGATACAACGGATCTATCGCGATGGCGTAAAAAGGAGATTTCAGTTGTTTCATATACAAATTTTTCATTGTCTTTTTTTGTTTCTCCAGGATCTGATTATGCAAATAAATATTACCCAAATAGTACAATACAATACAATACAAATACTCTTTATTGAACACCACACAATAGAGAAAAAAAAGAACAGGACAAAAAAAGATCAGGAAAACATGTTGTTAGTACCTACGGAATATCCAGGTTAAAAAATAGTACCCTTTAACTTTTTCGAAATATAAGCCCTGTTCACGGTGTAGTACGCTACCGAGTGTCAAGCTACGATATCGATCGTTACGGTGTACGCTATCTTGACGGTCACGACCACTGGCCCGCGTAGTTGGTAGACACACATTTACAAGTGTACAGACGTCCTCGCACGCAAACATTGACACTTCATTCGAATTGTGTTCGAAATCGTGCTTTTATAGGCCGTCTCCGCCCTGTGACTGTACATATATTGATCTATCCCTATCATTGACCTATAACATATGGACGAACAGTGCCTAACAGAATATGTCAACATAAATGGAGTTAAACTGACATTAGAAAATACGTTCCAATATGCTAATAACGCCTTTTTATAATATGTGTCAAGAAAAATATTTCATACAAAAGTAAACCTAACACTATAAGACTTAAGTGTCAAATTTACTGAGCGCCAAACGGGTGCCCGTGTTGTTGGGGCACCCATTTCGATGGGCTACTCTTCTCCGGCTGATTGTGAATCCTTACTTATAATAGATCAATGAGCCCTATTCATTTCGAAAGGTTGTATCCCAAGCGCGTCTCACCATTGGCATCCATTTTCCGATCTCCCTTGATGCCCTTCATAACGCAAACCGCCTCCATGACGAGCTTGACTCCGGCAGGCGGGTTCTTCATACTCTTCACCAGGGTAATATCTGCGGGTTTGAGGGTGTTCAGGGCGTCCAGGGCAGCTTGCAAGGCTGGAACAGCCTCGGCCAGGTCCGATTCGCAGTCGTCCTTGATAGCTTGAGCCGCGGCCGCAGCTTCGTTGGCTAATGCTTCGTCGGCGCCTACGATCTGCAAGGGAGTGAAAAATTAGCCATATGAGCCATATCACAGCACAGAAGAAGGAAGATAAAATCTAGAAGGACACCACTCTCGAGACGACTCGTCTCGAGACGGTTCGAGCTATCGGTTTATCGCTATAGTCCCCACGAGAGCCCAGTGCAGATTGGGGGCTTCACACACATCCTTGAATTACTTCGCAGATGCGTGCACTCGTGCGGCTTGACGTTAAATTAATTTCACACATAAATATACTCAGTAAACCTATAATAAGTAATAACATATGGACGAATAGTGCCTAACAGAATATATCAAAATATATGGAGCAAACTGACATTGGAAAATACGTTCCAATATGCTAATAACGCCTCTTTATAACGAAGGCCAAACGGGTGCCCGAGCTGTTCGGGCACACGTTTTGACGGGGCCATTTTTCTCCGGCTGATTGTGAATCCTTACTTATAATAGATCAATGGGTCATGCAAATCACTCGCTCTGTACCTGTATGAAAACTTTAATCTGGGCACCTGGGCATTGCACACATACAGAGTTTTTTCGATGAACGCCGTAGTGTACGTCATAAGTCCATAATTATTTCAAATTCAAGGATGTAATGCAAGGGTGTAATTGTGTGTAATTATTAATCTTTAATTAAGGATGTGTGTGAAATCCCCAATCCGCATTGGGCCCGCGTGAGAACTATAATAGACCCTCTCACGGTGAGGGGAGGCTTGTATAAACCGTGGGACTGCGAATGAGGGCCACCGTATTCTTTCTCACCAGTCTCCATCCGAAGCCGAAGCCGTGAAGCCGTGGTGGCCTAGTGGTTCGACCTACCGCCTCTCATGCAGAGGGTCGGGGTTTCGATTCCGGCTCGCACCTCTAAGTTTACTTATGTGCGAAATTCTATTTAAATTTACCACTGAGCTTTTCGGTGAAGGAAAACATCGTGAGGAAACCTGCACGCATCTGCGAAGTAATTCAAAGATGTGTGTGAAGTCCCCAATCCGCACTGGGCTCGTGTGGGAACTATAGCCCAAACCCTCTCGTGATGAGAGGAGGCTGTGCCCAACAGTGGGACGCAAATAGGCTGTAGCAGTAGTAGTAGTCTCCACGAGCAGCCACGTGCTCCAGCCCCGTCGTCACCGACATTATTATACGAACCTCCTTCTGTTTCTCCACGACCACGGTGTCCTGTTCTATCTTGATCATGAGCTTCTCGGTCTTGTCGGAGGTCTCCACCAGCAGCGGCTGCAGGTCCCGCAGGTTCTGCTGCATCACGGCCACCTGTCCCGCCGCGAAGTCCAGCTGCTCCAGCCCCGTCTCGTATCTGGACACCAATATTGTCATAACAATCTAATCTATCTTCATACAAATCAGTGTACACCCGAAATAAGCGTTAAATGCGATAATAGATGTCGCTGCCTAGGCGGTTCAAATTTTCATACAGGATACCTATCCTGTATGAAAATTTGAACCGCCCCCTGGATATTGCTCACATACAGAGCATTTCCGTTATACGCACCAAGGCAAGGAGATTGTCAGTCTATATAAATAACCTTCTCTGGTATCAGCTACGTAATGACTGTCGATTTTTGTAGTCATCTTTATCACCGTCATCGTAAGCAGCTTCAGCATCATCATCGTAATTAATATATTAATATAATAACCATCGACATATAAGTTTTTGACAACTTTGCACAATGCTATGTATTCTCTTTATGAGTTTCATTACAGACCTGTATTGAATTTAACTTTCTCATATCGTCATGATCATAGACATCAACCTTTTATGATCAACATCACTTTGCATAATACATTGACTTTTTAAAATGTTTCTTATTAATTTCATATCATACTAACGAGGCGTAATGACCTACAGAGCCGAAACGTGGACAGTTACGGTGAGATTGGTCCACCAATTAAAAGTAGCTCAAAGGGCTATGGAGAGGGCTATGCTCGGCGTTTCTCTGGAAGATCGGATCCGCAATGAGGTGATCAGGCAGAGAACGAAAGTAACCCAAAGAATAAGCTCTTTGAAGTGGCAGTGGGCCGGTCACATCGCGAGAAATGCGGATAGGACCACGGCAAGGCAAGCGAAGTGTAGGGCGCCCTGTTGCCAGGTGCAGTGACGATTTGCGCAAGGTGGCCGGTGTAGATTGGATGCGGCACGCCTTAGACAGAGCTCATTGGCGTGCATTGGGTGAGACCTACGTCCAGTAGTGGACTACTATGGGCTGTTGATGATGATGATGATAACGAGGCGTAATAAGAAGTAAAGTATAAATAAGCTCCCAGTACAACTAAGTTCCTAGTTAATCTACAAGGCTCACCGGATCCTTGCGCGGGTTATCTGGTTCACCTTCATAGCGTATAAGTTTTGGAAGGCTTTGATCAGCTCCAGGTAGCTCGTCGGAGTCACGTACACCTTCCGCTTCTGGTCCGCGAAGAACCTGAACGGAATTCGAATACATTTTATCGCATATTTATTCTTACACGTCGCAGAATGGATAAACAGCGAAAACACGAGACGGTTCTTTTCAAATAAAATTACCTACCTACTTATCTAACCAGGAATTCCAACTAAAAGAACAAAAAACCAACATCGATATCATAATTCACTTCGTAGTCTATCGACTTGTCTTTCCGTCTTTCACGCACGAAGTAGAGATCAAGAACTACCGTATTTAAACGTCTAGCTGGATGCCCTAATTATTTTCTGACTAAAACTTTTTTAGTATTTTTTTTATATCGATTATTGGAGTTCCGTCTTTAGATAATCAAATTGGGAAGTGAACAGTGGAGTGTAGGCTGGTGGCTCACCTGTCGCTGAGCCGGACGACGCTCGTGTGAAACAGCTGGCACATGTCGACGCAGGCGGCGATCAGCCACTCCTCCAGGTCACCCATCTTGGAGATGAACATCTGCGCCACGCGCTCTAGCGCCTCTGGTGGCCACGCTGTGAACCTATCACAAAATTTAGTCTCATGTTATCGAACCATTAAATATGGGCCTGTCTTCTAAATGTCATGAGTTGTTTCATTTACATGTAGATGAGTACAAGGGCGGATCCAGCTTTCGACTCAGGGAGGGTGGGGTCACGTCATACACCTCCCCCCCTTTCGCATCAGGGGTTAAAAATATACATAATAGCAGTAGACAAGGTCATGCCCCCCCCCCCCAGGATCCGCCCTTGGATGAGTAATACGTTTTTAGGTTCTATGGGGGTCTCCAGCTGTCATATGTCGATTTAGGAATCTCTCCTACTATAGTAAAACCGTTAGGAGAACTAAAGCAACTAGCGTATGGTGATTGTACAAACCAGTCGATGGTGCAGCAGTTGATGAGCGACGGGAACATGCGCAGGCGGTTGCGGAACGAGTCTCCGATGGGAGACATGGCAAGCACGATGCGTAAGTTCGCCTTCACGCGCTCCACGTAGAACCCGAACATGGCCAGCGGAGTCGTCTCCATTTTCTTGCCCTGCAACAGATTCCTTTTTGCCTATCTCCAGTTGTGCGCACTGCGGATTAAGGAGACCCGGAGCTGTTGTAACTGCGGGGTCTATGTATGTATCTTCTTTCCTGGAATGGGGACTATCGTTTCTTTGCTCAACAGTTGGCGCCACTGTTGACTAAGGTCCAGAGGTATAGCTGTCAAAGGCGACTTTATAAGATCGGCGCCGAAACAAAGTTTTCAATCTTGAATGTCATTAAGTTTATTAATTACTAGCTTCTGCCCGCGACTTCGTCCGTTCGTTCCCGCGGGAATTGAGCGTTAAACTATAACAATTTATATACGAAAACCTTTCTCTTGAAACACTCTATCTATTAAAAAAACTGCATCAAAATCCGTTGCGTTTTTTAAAGATTTAAGCATACATAGGGATATAGGGACAGAGAAAGCGACTTAGTGAAATAACTATCATCATTCAAGTAGCTATGCCGCAATGTTGTGTAGTTCCGTTTTGTTCGGAAAAAAAATCGAACCTTTTACATTCATCGCCAAATAATCCATCACTTTTCAACAGGTAAATTAAAGAAATTCTTAATTTATACCACGAAGCCCGCCAAAACCAGTGAAAAGTGAATGTTATTGGATCTCACGCGACACTAGCGCCTATAGTGGCAAATTCACACACGATAGCCCCCATTAGGTACTCTTAAATAGTGGCATTGATGATCTGTTAAGTTTTTTTTCTGTCAGTTCATTTAAGTCACTAAAATACTACAGAAGAAAGTTACACCTAAAAGATGCAATAGCCTCACTGCTACGATAGCCTTAGGTTCACCTTACTGGGTTTTTTTTCTGTGCGAATAAATGGGAAAACATTCCCAGTACAGTCCGCACCCGCGGTAAGACGTGAAGACCAATGAGAATTTACATTTTTACTGCGGACTATTTCTATTCGTTCGCACTTTGGACAACTGGGAAAATAATGCTAGTGGTTCGCAGTACGGACAATTGATTGCGGACAACTGGCGGACGGCTGTTTTTTTTTCAAATAAACTTAATTAACATATCTTCTGTGTTTCTCCGGTTCTAATCACTTTTGACATTACAGTGAGATAGTCGATTACAATCCAACCTTCTTTCCTGGATTTCATTGTCCCATAAAATTTTTCGTTATCAAATAGCCGCCTCGTCAAAATTAAATTAGCTAAATAATTATAAGGTCAGTCAAAAAGTTTGTACAGCAAAAAAAACCTCGCAAAATTACAATAAAAGTTTATTCGAGATGTCCATTGCTGGGCATAGGGATTAAGGAAGCTCAAGGTTCGTCACTCAAACTCTGCGTCCAATACGACTGGGGCTCATGACTACAGATTCCCAATCCTACAGATTCTCTAATCTACGGATTCCCAATTTAACAGATAACCAATTACACAGGTTCCCAATTTAACAGATAACCAATTACACAGGTTCCCAATTCTACATATTCTTTATTCCACAGTTTCTTATCTGACTACTATTTTACCGGTAAGGGTCCACTCAGTCCGTTAGGTGTGAATGTAGGTTAGGTTCGTTAGTTATCTATATACGCCCGAAGGGCAAACTACCTAGAAATAGGGGCCCCGCGTAGCGGGGACCCGTCGACCCAGTTACATTCCTTGTATTATTTTGTAGAATACCAATTATGTAGAATTGGGAATCTGTGGAATTGTGAATATGCAGAATCAATATTCTGTAAAATTTAAATTATGTAGAATTGGGAATCTGTACACTTGGGAATGTGTAGAAATAGAAATCTGTAGACATGGTATTCTGTAAAAGAAATCTGTAGAACTGGGAACAATTCTCCAATACTACTACTACTACTTCAGCCTATTTGCGTCCCACTGCTGGGCACAGGTCTCCTCTCATCACGAGAGGGTTTGGGCTATAGTCACCACGCGGGCCCAGTGCGAATTGGGGACTTCACAACACATCTTTGAATTACTTCGCAAATGCGTGCAGGTTTCCTCACGATGTTCCTACACCGAAAAGCTAAGTGGTAAATTCAAATTGAATTAAATTGAATTAAATTATTTAATGGGACCTGTACCCATCAGTGGACGTGTTTCGGCTGATATGATGCTATAATAAATTTCTATATTCATACCGCCTCCCGGACAGCAGCCTGCATCTTGTCAAGGATCTCCACTTTTTCGTCCATGCCGTAGAGGTTAGGAATGTCTCCGGTGTTGAGGAGCATGTTGATGTCTTCTACCATACCTTCGTACATAATCTGGAAAGATTTTTTAATTATTAGTCTTCCTAAAATAAGCTGACATTACGGTCTTGTGCTACTCTCATCACTGGATTTCCACGACCTTCAACAGGTCGTCACTCCATCGAGTTCGAGACTGACAAAGAACTCGTCTCTCTCACGGAATATATTCGAGAAATTTCTTGGCTTATCAGCCATATTTTATCATCAGTGTTATTTTAACTAGGACGAATGAGACAATGACCTGATTATCAGCAAAGAGAAAGACCAGCAGTTTCAAGATGATGCCGGTCTTCACGAGGAAGCACAGTATTCACCTGGTTCTCGGCGAAGAGTCACATCCATCTGAAGTATTTAACACACTATGGTGGGGATGGAAACAGGGAAAGAAAGAAAAAAACATGGGGAGAGTAGATGTCATCTATGATGCGTCTCCTATGCCACCGCTGATTTGTGCAGAGTTACTCGGGCGTGCGCTTTTGTAAGCTGTGCTGTATAGCATCAATGTCACGACTCCCCTGCCCCCTGACCGTCTCTTGCCCCCAGGGAGGATCGGGCATGAAGTTGACAGGCTACAACATAATAGACCTACAACTAGAACTGACCTGGTTATCAGCGAAGAGGAAGACCAGCGGCTTCCCAATAATGCCGGCCTTCATGAGCAGGCGTCGAATGTCGTCACGCCACTCGTTCTGTCCGTAGACGCGCGAGATCTCGATCTGGACCACGTTCATTTCGAGGATGCTAGCAGCCAGCTTCACCGCGCTGCTGCGGCCGCTGCCGCCAACGCCGACCAGTAGAAGATTACCTGAGGAAGAGGCAAGGTATAATTCTCGAATCTCATAGTAAAATGTTTGAATGCGTTGCCTACTGTGCCAGAAATTTCACCGGCTGTCTTAACCCCCTACCGGAACACAACAGTGCGAGCACTGCTATTTGGCGGCAGGTTAGCGGGGAAAGACGGTGGTACCACCCCGGACGGACCTAGAACCAGGCCCTACCACTAGCGAAAACGGAAATGGAACACTTACCTAAGATAGATTCACAAAATCTGGTATAAATCGAATGAACGAAATTAATGTCAGTTCTGAGTGTCGTTCGTATACGGGGTCAAGCAAAACGTTGTGACGATATTTTAACCACAGAATCAGCTATCGATTCTAAGCATATTTATTAGGTTTTTTTTTTTAATTTTATAAGTAATACTCTGAAATTTTGCTGAAGTATCATCACGTTAAAATCTGTCAGAAAGTATGTCCCGATCACTTGCACCAACGCTGCTAACCCTCCAACTCTAGTTAAATAATTGATACAACTAAACCTGCCTTAAGATGCTAACCGAAGCGGCTTGGTGGAAGTGGGGCCAAGTGTCAATAGGGATGACGAGGATATCAGGAAGATTATTGAAAAGTATTGGACACGTATTTTTTCTTTTATCACGTAATCACACTTATACGGAGATATATTGAGTTGAAATGTCGCTCGACGTCACGGTTAGGTACGATACGATACCTAACGGTGACGTAGTTAGCCCCCACTCTCCAACTTTAATGCGTTTTATCTTAGTCATTCTTTGTGAATTTGACAAAACAAAAAATACGTGTCTAATATTTTTTTATTACCTGACTGATGGACTTATTAGAATTTCGATTTCTTCACCCTGTCGTCATCCCTATTGGTCACATCCGGAGTGTATCTTACCATTGTCCTGGAGAAGCACTCTTGTACACCTGGATATGTGGTCGAGGGCGTACCGGAACATGACCAGGGCCATAGGCGAGGAGGAAACTACGTTGTACTCCTCCAGGTAATACTCCATCTTCACTGCCATGTCATCCAGGTCCAATACCTGGTGAGAAAAGCTTAAGAGAGTGCTAGGTAAAGCAGTAAAGCATTAAAGCACTACTAAAGTGACTCTGATGAATTTCCACACTCGACAAAGCACCTTCAGATTCAGATTCAGATACTTTATTTATAAAATTATACAATTTTACATGTCATTAAAAAAATATTTCTATATGTTAAAGTAAATACGTATTAAAACTAGTTATAATTATTGGATAATGTCAACACAACAATCATTATTTACATAATTGTTTTTGATTTAGATTTAAAATTAATTACACAGCATTTAGTTTAAAAAAGTATTGATACTAGGTACATTTTAGGTACTATTTTCCTTTTCAACAGTTGACTTTTTTATAATTAACATAACATATTTGCATTTTATATGTTAGCCATCTCCGAGAAGACATTCGTCTACAGTATAACAAGTCATACTTATTAATAAGGATTAAAGTTTTTTTAGGAAAACGTTGTCACTTGCTAAGGTTTTTTTTCATCTGTTCAGAAGATAGGATGACACTCTCACAATGCTATTCGGGAAAAGGAACATCCGCATCACCTTTTAAGGCTTTTAAGGTTTCGGTTGGGGTTGACTACTATTCTCCCTACCTACTGATAATGTCTAAATCGAATGATAGCAAATAACGCTCGAGTATTTGAGAAAGAAAACCGGTGGAAGCAAGTAGCACTGGACCGGTCTAAGTGGCGAGCCTTGGGGGAGGCTGTCCAGCAGTGGACGTCTTTCGGCTGAAATGATGATGATGATGATTTGAGAAAGATAATTGTCATTCTAATTTTCTATCGCACTTCACTGTAAATAAATATTTCTGAATTCAGTTCCAGTTCCAATGATTTTGCGCTCCCGAATCGAATAACCGCATAATATGTTAGTTTGACTAGAGGTTGGTAGGTGGTTGGTGACTAGAGATTTATTTGGTGCGTGATGGGCATACCCCGTAATCGAACCGGCAAATCTGTAGCAGATGTACGTCAGGGTTGCCACTACCTATGTATGTATACATGGTGGATCAGAAAATATGGCAAATAATTAACCCACAGTATCGGCTATCGATTCTAAGTATATTGTATAGGTCTTTATTTTTTTTTGAGGTGGAAAAAAAAATTGTATAGGATTATAAAAATTGGATAGGTTCAGGCGTCGCTCACACAATCAATCCCATATACAATTTTTTTTTTACCAACTCGAAAAAAATTAAAGACCTACACAATATACTTAGAATCGATAGCCGATACGGTGGGTTAATTATTTGCCATATTTTCTGACCCACCGTGTATACTTGTACTACGAATACAAAAAAACACACATGTTATTGAACATATATTATCTTTATTAACTAAACATCTTATTTACCTCCACAGAATTTTGAAATAAACTATACTTCTGTATAATTACGTCCTTATCCATGAATGTAATGTATGAAAGGCACCATCGTGAATTATATTTAAGTTGTGATCCATCTGAACCTTCTTCTCTATTGTATATAGTCACTCCATGTTTCCACTTCATATGGGTAGGTACTTGAGCCTGCCCGCTACACATATGGGACAGCTGGCCTGTTTCTCTCTTAAATAAGTGATGAACTAAATCCCGACACATCTTTTTAAATCTTTATTATATATCTGGGGTTTATTTAAATGACAGCTTCTTTGTGACATGAAATATGACTTTGACAAATTAACTTTTTTATCACTCGGTTCTTTTTTATTTTCGACCAGGACTTGTGCAGGCAATTTTTTATGATAATATGAGCACTGTGATTTATCCCCTGATAAAAAATGCCGACAGAAAATAAAAACCCATTTTTTTTTTTATATTAATAATCTATTTTCTTTGATAGAAAGTCAAACAAGGTTTTATCTAAAGAGGGTCAGTAAGGTTATTTTTACTTATCATATCATTATTAGTACTTATCAATCATACGTGCAGTATGCAGTAGAGTAAATAAATTATTCATCGTGATCGCCAACCCTGACATCAAACTGTCAAATGCTATGGTTTTGCTACATCCGTTACGAGGTATGGTGATGGGAAGTGTTATTTAGTGGCTTTTAACTTTTGAAACAGTAAATCTACCTGGTCGTAGATCTTCGGATCGGCGTCCGGCTCCATGTAATTCCCGAAGAAGATGTTGGAGGCGTGTTTGTTGCTGAGCTTCTCTCCCTCGGGAATATAGCCCATCTCGTTCAGCACCTGGTCCATGTGCACTCGGTAGCTGGCGTATACCGCCTTGTAGATGATGTCGAACAGCTTCACCCTGCGGAGACGAAGAGTCTTTATTATTTTAGATAGAATATAGATCGCCTCTCCCTTAAAGGGTTAGCTCGCCTTTGTAGTCTCTGTACTGTAAACTATATTTACAATGCAAATGCTCAGAAAGTCCCCTTTATGTCGGTAAACATTAACGCAGAAAGTTTTACTTTCCTGCACGATTGTGCACATGAATTATGTGTGCGGGAATGAAAATAGGAACTACTTTTCCGCACGCTGTAGTGTGCGGGAAAGTAAAATGTCTATAGCGTCGAAACTAAAGTGATCTGAACAATAAAATTACAAAGTTGTATTTTAATTTTTTTGGGTTTTTTTAAATTGTTAACGCCTTAATGAATAAAACTTTTATTTCTTAAATATATATTTTATGTGTTTCCTCGTATGATGCATTGTAAAACGTTGTATGAAACTCGTGCGAATAGGTAATTCCCAACTTGTGTCTTACCTACTTTCCGCACTTGTATCATAAATATCTATTTTGTGTGTATATTTTTTTGTACTATAAGGTGTTTACTTTGATCGATGATGCTATGAATGTACGAGTGTATTAAGGAATAGCTCTCAAACGAGAGCCGTTAAGTCTAGTGGTGGAACCAGAGAGGCCTGCATGGTTTCTATAAATGTTCCCGTCATGTGTCTCGAAAATTTCGAAGAAGCCGTGGTGGCCTAGTGGTTCGACCTACCGCCTCTCATGCAGAGGGGCAGCGGTTCGATTCCGACTCGCACCTCTAAGTTTACTTATGTGCGAAATTCAATTTGAATTTACCACTGAGCTTTTCGGTGAAGTGAAACATCGTTTCCACCTGTACGCATCTGCGAAGTAATTCAAAGATGTGTGTGAAGTCCCCGATCCGCACTGGGCCCACGCGCTATAGCCCATACCCTCTCGTGATGAGAGGAGAGAGCCTGTGCCCAGCAGTGGGACGCAAATGGGCTGTAGTAGCAGTAGTGCTAGTGCTAACCTGTCGGCATCGTCGACCAAACGGTCGTAGAACACCCGGTAAGTTTCGTGCACCCACAGAAGCACCAGCTTGTTGACATCTTTCATATGCGTCGCCGGCACAAGCAGCACTCCTTTGATGACGCGCGCGAAGTCTCGCAGATTGAATAGATAGTGGCATTTGCTGGGTGTGGGCAGGAATTGGACCGTGACCGTCTTGTATACCTCCATGGTTGCTGCTACGATGTTCTGTGGAGGTGCAAATGCATATGCATTCGCCGTTAGAGGCGTTCGTGTTGAGTGAGATCGAGTGTTGCCAATTTAGCATACGTATTTCGTATGATAAATTGGCAAAACTGAGGCCTCTGAAAATTTTCATATCACAGTGACACTGACACTGTGTCTGTGTAATTCCAATCTTTAACATTGACGACTGTCTGTTATTTCCTCACGAAAGTGTGGCCAACTGGTGAGCAATAGCACTCGTACGGTGGTTTATGTGGTAAGATATCATAAGCAAAGTTTCTTACACTGGAATTTGAGGAGAGAAGCGAGTAGCTGGCAGTAGAAAGACGGAGTTTTATTCGGGAGCGAATAAAAGTTACAATTTGGCATTTTTTTCACTCTTCTACATTACTATTGAGGTACCTTAGTATCCAAAGGATAGGAGGAGGATGTAAGTTACTCCATTAATATTGTCCCTCGTTTTCTGTTTATTTTTTTAAACAAAATCCGTACTCTATTTGAATGAATTCCGATCAGTCAAACCTTTCTTATCGCCAGGCTGTAACTGGTTTCACCGAGTCACTCGGACCATAGAATAGAAAAAAATATTGTCACACACGAAAAAAAAAACACACACAACTAACATTTTTACGGAGATATAAAGAAAACAATAGAAAATAACACAAATAATACATTACGACAAAATTGTGACAACAGGGGCGGACTCAGCGTGTGCTGTGAACGCGGGCCGGAGCCTGCCGTGTCACCGCGCTGGTTTTCAGTCCATCCCTGAGATCAGCAACACATTTGCAAAGGCTGCGGGTTGGTCAAAAACAATAGAACACCATACCTTGCTCATCCGCACGAGCGTGTCGCTAAAGCCCTTGCTGAAGTGCCAGTCCATGATGGTGCAGAAGATCTTGTTGAGCGTGTTGTCCTCGAAGGAGTCCAGCGTGATGAGCAGCGTGTGCCGCGTCAGCCGCGACGAGATCAGGTTGGAGCCGCCGCCGGGCGGCAGCATGGCCGATACGAACAGCTGACGGGAACATCCGACCCCTGTCATACTAACCCTTCGACATATGGAGTGCGGAATGTGTCTTGGTAAGGAGCGCAATCTTATATGGCGAAACAGTTGAAAACACACGTTTTCACGAATTTGATAAGCAAAAAAACCAAACACACTCTCCTCACAACCGTTTTCGCTGCGCTTTCGCCTCAGCAGCGCCATCTTCGATTCAGTATCATTGAGTGAATGCAGTTTTCCTTGTCATCAAAATAGCATGGTTCGTAAGAGATCTTTGTACGTCTTAGGGTGGGTTGATTCAAACCTAACGGACGGTTAGGTTTGACTAAGCAGCGCTCGTTAAATATTTTACTATGAGATAAAATGACGTTTATATATGGAACTAGCTTTTGCCCGCGACTTCGTCCGCGTGGAATTCGGTTATAGCGTTCCCGCGTGCTGTAAGCGTTCTTCCGGGATAAAACACGTTGTTTAAACGGAACTTAATATGTAAGTAGCCGGTTTAGAAGATACATACAAACTTTCAACCCCCGTTTTACCCTCTAAAGGGGGGAATCTCTAAAAATACTTTACTAACGCTCACTTACGTCTTACGTTATAAAAGGAAGCCCTGCCAAGTTGCATGTTTTTAAGCCTAGCGGTTTAGAAGTTTCATACAAACTTTCAACCCCCTTTTTACCCCTCTAAAGGGGGAATTTCCAAAAATTCTTTATTAATGCTCACTAAATTTTTAAAAATAACCTCTCTGCCAAGTTTGATATTTTTAAGCCTAGCGGTTTAGAAGTTTCATACAAACTTTCAACCCCCTTTCACCCCCTTAAAGGGGAAATTTCCAAAAATCCTTTATTAATATTTACTTACGTTATAAAAGGAACCTCCTTGCCAAGTTTGATATTTTTAAGCCTAGCGGTTTAGAAGTTTCGTACTTACTTTCAACCCCCTTTTTACCCCCTTAAAGGGGGAATTTCCAAAAATCCTTTCTTAGTGCTTACTTACGTCATAAAAGAAACCTTCCCGCCAAGTTTCATGTTTCTAGGCCGAGCGGTTTAGAAGTTTCATACAAACCTTAAACCCCCTTAATACCCTTTCAGGGGGGGAATTTCCAAAAATCCTTCCTTAGTGCTCACTTTACGTCATAAAAGAAACCTTCCTGTCAAGTTTCATGTTTCTAGGCCAATTAGTTTCGGCTGCGCGTTGATCGATCAGTCAGTCAGTCATTCAGTCAGCCAGTCAGTTTCTTCTTTTATATATTTAGATTACGTTATAATCACATTTTTTCCCGTTCCCGTGGGAATTTCGGGAAGTCCTTTCTTAGTGCTCCCCTACGCTCCCCAATGAACCAGCATGCCAAATTTCAGATCCTTATGATGTTTCCCTCGACTTCGTACGCGCCTAAAAATTTAAATGTAAAAATCCCTTTTTTCCCCGTTCCCGTGAGAATTTCGGGAAATCCTTTCTTAGTGCTCCCCTACGCTCCCCAAGGAACCTGTATGCCAAATTTCAGCTCTCTACGACCAGTATTTTCGGCTCTCCGTTGATATGTCAGTCAGTCCGTCAGTTTCTTCTTTTATATATTTAGATAGATAGATAGCTGTTTCCCACGACTTCGTACGCGCCTAAACATTATAATGTAAAAATCCCATTTTTCCCGTTCCCGTGGGAATATCGGGAAATCCTTTCATAGTGCTCCCCTACGCTCCCCAAGGAACCTGCATGCCAAATTTCATCTCTCTACGATGATCCCCGCGACTACGTACGCGCCTTAAAATGTAATAAACCCATTTTTTCCCGTTCCCGTAGGAATTTCAGGAAGTCCTTTCTTAGTGCTCCCCTACGCTCCCCAAGGAACCCGCATGCCAAATTTCAGCTCTCTACGATGATCCCCGCGACTACGTACGCGCCTTAAAATGTAAAAAAACATTTTTCCCGTTCCCGTGGGAATTTTGGGAAGTCCTTTCTTAGTGCTCCCCTACGCTCCCCAAGGAAGCTGCATGCCAAATTTCAGATCTCTACGATGTTTCCCGCAACTTCGTATGCGCAGAAATATTAAAATGTAAAATCTCGTTTTTTCCCGTTCCCGTGGGAATTTCGCAAAATCCTTTCTTAGCGGATGCCTACGTTATAACATCTACCTGCATGCCAAATTTCAGCCCGATCCGCCCAGTGGTTTGGGCTGTGCGTTGATAGATCACTATATCAGTCAGTCAGTCAGTCAGTCAGTCAGTCACCTTTGAGTTTTATATATTTAGATGACAGCTCGGCGGCCATATTTAACGACCAAGAGTCCGTCAAATGTCCTTGAATCAACCCACCCTTATAGTTTCAGACTTGCCCACACTAACCTAAATGAGCCTCGATGTAAATAAGTGCTTTAAGGTTCCGTGGAGTATTTCGGACTTGATCTGTTCAAACAACATTCATGTCACAGATTTCAAGAAGATGATTAAGTGAAATAGAGGGAGTGATGTCTATGCACTTGTAGAAATACCAAGTTGTAAAAACCTACTACTACTACTGCAGCCTATTTGCGTCCCACTGCCTGGGCACAGGCCTCCACTCATTATGAGAGGGTTTGGGCTATAGTTCCCACGCAGGCCCAGTGCGGATTGGGGACTTCACACACATCTTTGAATTACTTCACAGATGCGTGCAGGTTTCCTCACCATGTTTTCCTACACCGAAAAGCTCAGTGGTAAATTCAAATTTAATTTCGCACATAAGTAAACTTAGAGGTGCGAGCCTGAATCGATCCGCCGACCCTCTGCATGAGAGTCGGTAGGTCGAACCACTAGGACACCACGGCGTCCAAAACCTGATCCTCATAAACCCATGATATTGTTGCTACTACTACTACTACTACAGCCTATTTGCGTCCCACTGCTGGGCACAGGTCTCCCCTCATCTTGAGAGGGTTTGGGCTATAGTCCGCACGCGGGCCCAGTGCGATATGATATTGTTGATGTGGAACAAAACAAGCAAGTAGAGAATAGTGAAGAAGTAGCCGAGTCTCTCACCACATCCACGACCTCCTGTTTGACCATCTCCTTGAGGTCGTACCAGTGATTGTGGTCAATCCATTGCCGCAGCAGTTCCAATGGAGGTTGGGCTCCGTACACCTCTTTCTGAGGCATGCTCAAGTCGTCCACAAAGAGCACACACTGTTTACAGAAAATTCACACAATAGAGCCAGTCTAAATAGGCACGTTTAGACGTCGAGTTGCGGAAAACCGGACCGCGCAAACCTATACCTTAGGTCAGTCGGGGGCAAGTGCGCGCGTAAGTGGCTGGGGGTAAGTAAATAAATATAATGGGAAATAATGCTCAAAATGCAATGCCACTGTATTAAACAGATGTCTCCGTTTACAAGGTGTGGTGGTGCAATGGGGACTATCGTTTCTTTGCTTACCACTTCGCGTTACTGTTGACTAAGATCCAGAGGCATAGCTGTCAAAGGTGACTTTATAAGATCGGCGCCGAAACAAAGTTTTCAATCTTGAATCTCATTAAGTTTATTAATTATAAATAACTACCATCATATATCGAGTAGCTATGCCGCAATGTTGTGCAGTTCCGTTTTGTTTGGAAAAAATTTCAAACCTTTTACATTCATCGCCAAATAATCCATAAATGCGATAATTTCACTTTTCAACAGGTAAATTAAAGAAATTTATAATTTATATCACGAAACCCGCCAAAACCAGTGAAAAGTGAATGTTATTGGACCTCACGCGACACTATGCCTCTAGTGGCAATTTCATACGCAATAACCCCCATTGTCCCAAATGATAAGGTCATTCAATGGGGGCTATCGCGTGTCCAATAACATTCAGTTTTCACTGGTTTTGGCGGGCTTCGTGATATAAATCATAATTTCTTTAATTTACCTGTTGAATAGTGATCTCCTTCGTGAAATTACCGCCAATATGGATTATTTGGCTATGAATGTAAACGCTTTGAAAAAAAAATCTTTTTTCCAAACAAAACGGAGCTGCACAACATTGCGGCATAGCTGCTCGATATGATGATAGTTATTTTTAATTAATAAACTTAATGAGATTCAAGATTGAAAACTTAGATTCGGCGCCGATCTTATAAAGTCGCCTTTGACAGCTATACCTCTGGACCTTAGTCTACAGTGGCGCCAACTTGTGAGCAAAGAAACGATAGTCCCCATTTGCCACTACAGTCTACAGAGAACGAAAACCGTCATTAAATGAAAAAAAAAACTCTCAAACCAAATTTAAACTTCTAGATTACGAATCTCAATCATATTGAGGTTCATACTTTATACCAACCTTTTTGTTCATGGATGGTCCGTACACTCCCTTCCGTCGTCTGTCCACTTTTGACATGATAATATCTTGGGTCTGGAAAAATATTGAATAGAACAGTCAAAGGCAAAAATATGCACCCTGTTAAAGCGTCAAAATATTCATACAGCGACTCTATTGCTCGGTCAGTCAATTGTTGATTACACATTTCGCATCTTCGCGGATAAATATCGCCCGCGGTGAGCGATAAGCCCTTGATTGAACTTAATGGCATCATTCATCACACATGAAAGGTTCTGATCGTAAAGCTAATACCGATAAAGTTTTAAAAGGCAGATAATTAGATAAAGGCAGCTCTCCTTCAAGCGAATGCTGCGTAAGCATTTGTTTGAGCAGGTCGCGTAGATTTGGAATCGTTTGGTATGTATTAGTTTATGTATGTTTATCGTTTATATAATTTTTATGTATGTTTATGTAAATTTATCCTCTTTTGAAATTATTGGTTATCTTCCTTGTATTTCTGTAGTTTCCTTCTGATATTGATGCACCTACTCATTTTCCTTTCTGTTTGGCCTTATGGTTGACTGGTAGAGAATGCCTTTAGGTATTAAGTCCACAAATTGTATACATTTTGTATGTGCATAATTTGTTGAAAATCGGGATATCATGTGCACCCCATGCCATTACTTATCATAACATAACCAATAGCTTGTTTTCATCACTACACCATTTGAGTGACTAGCGTATGGGCGAATTGTTGTAAAAAAAAGAAGACGAGAGCGGTACAATTTTTCATGTCGGTGTGTATGTCGGAGGCTTCGGCTGAAAAACAGCGCTGCCTAGAGCCGCCCTGCGAGGAGGCGTAGGAATCACCGCGGCCATCTACTGGCTGGTTTCATGGAGAAGGAGGGACTCTATATGGTGGCATTATGCTGACGCCGAGACCTTTTGTCATAATTTTTAATTTACATGGATTTTAAGTTAATTTAAGATATCAATGTTCTTTATGGCAATAAATTTATTTTCTTTCTTTCTTTCTTTAAACAAATGTGCAGCAGTGACTGTCAACTTCACTGTTGTCTGAAATTTCCGATTTGACCGTGTGACATGCTGCTATCGTTTTTGTACCCCCCACTACTGGCTTTGCACACAGCGAATAGTATTGATTGATCGATTGATATTCATTCATTAAGAATCCATATGCTTGTGTTTGAAATAAAATAAAAACTACGATTAAAATAAAAATAAAAAATAACAATTAAAGCTAAAATGTTAATTTACAATTAAATTACAAAATTAAGTCAGAAATGTCATAAATAAAATAACAATAAAATACTATTTGGCAAAAATCTCATCTATACTATAATAACACCTTTTCAATAAAAACTGTTTTATTTTGGAAGAAAAGACAACATGGTCCGTTATGACCTATCCACGGGAAGTTTATTGAAAATAATAATTGTCTGAGTTCTAGCACAGTGCTTCGCAACCTTTAACTGTATCCATTAGTATCAATGGAACTCCATCTGACCTGGTTGGCGGTCGTCCGGGCGGAGAAGTTGATGGTGTTGGTGATGTAGCGCTCCTTGGGCAGTGACAGCAGGAAGTTGAGCACCAGCGACGACTTCCCCGTGCCCGTGGGGCCCACCAGCAGGATCGGGATCTTGGCCTTCACCATCTTCGTCACGAAGTAGCGCAGGCACGCGTTCTCGTTCGTCAGGATTATGAGGTCGTTCACCTAGTTCACTATGCTTTATGCTAGGTATTTTTTAAGTTATTTAGGCTAAGTTCAGATAAACGGTCAAGGATCTCGCGCGCGGCGGTCATGTACACAACAACATTGATTTGTGCAATCTTGAACTTGATTTGCGCGTAACGGCGCGTTCATATGAACTTAGCCTTATTATGATAGGCAAACTAACACACAGACCACCTTGTGTTAAACGATCACTACAGCTCATGGACGCCGAAATTTAATGATTTCTTATTAAGAAACTGTAAGATCAAGATCAAAGATGGAATGCCTCTGTGCCAGTAATTTCACCGGCTGCCTTCACTTGAACACAACAGTGTGAGCACTGCTATTTGGCGGCAGGTTAGCGGTTTAAACGGTGGTACCAATCCGGACGGACCTAGCATCAGTTTGAGATAATCTACTAGAGGAAGTCTCGCTCCTCCACAATCCAAAATGCTTCAATGTGATTGGAATTTAGCACCACGAGTCTATTAAATTCTCCATTCATCATATTATAAATCAATATTCGATGGTGAAATTCACGAAATTCATCCCGAAATTTATCAAATAAAATATAAATATTCTTAAGTTAACTATTAGACTATTACCTTGGCGCTGGGTAGCAGCGGAACCTCCTTCTCCAGCTCGACCCAGGGTATCCAGGTGCCGTTGTTCCTCTTGTCATAGACGTAGTCGAAGACCGTGTCCTTGTCTCCGAACAGCTGGTTCTTCGTCAGCTTGAAGGACTTGGGCTTTGGGTACACCGCATTAGCCCCGTCCAGGAGTTTGCGGAAGAACGAGTCGAAGTTCTTGCGACTATCGCCTAGGAACATGTTTTTTTTTAGCATTTGACATAATCATCTGATCAACAAGTTCGTTCGATGTAAAGAAGCACAATGGTTTTGAAATTGGTGGGCAGCTTTCGTGATCCGATATAAATAGTGACAATGTCGCAAGGAAAGATCAACGTCATCATCATCATTTCAGCCGAAAGACGTCCACTGCTGGACATAGGCCTCCCCCAAGGGTCGCCACTCAGAACGGTCCTGTGCTACTCGCTTCCACCGGTTTCGCGCCACCTTCACAAGGTCGTCGCTCCATCCTGTTGCAAAGAAGTCATGAAGAACATCTAACCGTCGTGGGATTCAAACACTGACCTTCAAGTATCAACGCTATTTGAAAATAATTAAAATCTATTTCTGCTTGCTAATTTTTGAAGTGGTGGCCTAGTGGTTCGACCTAGCGCCTCTCATGCAGAGGGTCGGGGGTTCGTTTCCGGCTCGCACCTCTAAGTTTACTTATGTGCGAAATTCAATTTAAATTTACCACTGAGCTTTGTGAAGGAAAACATCGTGAGGAAACCTGCACGCATCTGCGAAGCAATTCAAAGATATGTGTGAAGTGCCCAATCCGCACTGGGCCCGCGTGGGAACTATAGCCCAAACCCTCTCGTGATGAGAGGAGGCCTGTGCCCAGCAGTGGGACGAAAATAGGCTGTAGTAGTAGTAGTTGCTAATTTTGATTGGCCATTGGTCATTGGGCTCTTTTCTGTACCAGCCTACAGCTGACAACAATCTTGCAATGTGTTAATTTCTAAAGCTGTAGTTACAGTCAACCCATCCATAAACTTACCAATAGCTACTTTTCAATCGAGATGCTTAATCAAACTCATAGTTACCGTTGATGGTGGCACAGAAACCCCACAGCAGAGAAAACACGAAGGTACACTGTAGCCACATGGTGCTGAACTGAGCCTCGCCTTCCAGTAGACACGTGAAGAGCCGTGTGAACGACTGTGAAATTAAAAAGGATTTTGATTGAAATAAATAATGGACCTTGTAATTTCTGGCGATAGGTTTTCACAGCTTAACCTTATTAGTCCTCCCACAAAGTCATGGTCTAAGAAAACAACCGCAAGCCGCAAGATATCCTAAAAGCTTAGTGTGAAACAATGAAGGTCCGCGAGTGAAAAATCTGCTAGGGTCGCTAGTGGCGTTGGTGTCAGCCAAGGCAGACATTGGCAATTTTGTTGCGCGCTTTGACATTAACAGCCATACATCCCTAAAATCACCAACTCGAGCGCAGTCTCCAACGCCAGATATGGTAGCCCTCATTAAAAAGGTGTGTCCCCAATCCGCATCGGCAGTGAACGTACGAAGAACTGGTGTATCTCGCCGACGCTGACGAAGTGGTGGCAGCGCAGCGTGAGGAACTCGAAGATGGCCGGCACCAGCCAGTTGATCAGCTCCTGGATCAGCTCGAACTGCTCCGGGATCAGCCGCTTGCTCAGATGCGTGTTGTACGATGCGAGGAAAGCGCGCCACCCTATCAAAAGTCACGAATTATTTTATGTCAGTTCTAGGCTTTTCACTTTTTTCTGTACAAAAGATCCCGATGACTTAAATGAGTCACAAGGATCCCAAATTTCAAGATAAAAGACACATCAATTTTATCAATAAGTACAACAAGATTTTCGTGTTTCTTTTTTCAACACAAACTTATATCTAATTTTAGGTACGGCGATGACAGACGACATCAGGTAATCATGACGACGTTTATGATGGTTATGATGATAATGGCTAATCGCCCAGCTGCTCACGATGACGAAGACGATGATGATAACGACGATGATGGTGATGACGATGATCTCACCCAGCTGCTCGGGCTCCATGTAGATCATGCCGCAGCGCGACACGGTGGCGGGCGACGCGAACTCGAGGTCCGCCGGCTCGAAGATCAGGTTCATTTTGTTGGTCATCTGTAGACATTGTCAAAAAACTAAATAAGAACTTATCGGGTATACCGTACACAAAAATAAATCAGAATAAGTTTTGAAAGGGTGATAACTTTTTAACTTCTTGAACTTGCAAGCATCTTCAACTGATATTTTTTTTTTTTGTAACTGGTCACTTTGGCCCACGATATAGCCCTAGGACTAAAAAAAATTGAATGCCTCTTTACTCTGTGCTGTAAGTTAACCGTGTCTCTTTCACCCATACAGTGCGAGCATCAAAACTCGGAAGCAGGCAACCTATTTGATAGTTTCGAAATCGAGCTCTTATTGACATTTTCCTAGTCATTTTCCCAATCCTACCTGAATGATCTCTCCGCTCATGAGGCACAGTTTCTTGTTGTCGTCCAACACCGTGTTCATATTTTCTATCCACACGGCGTCCACTGGCCCGTCGAACAGGATCCACTTGCGGTCGCGCGTGATGGACATAGCATACTCTCTGAACGCTATGGCTAGAACTCCGTCAGACCTGATGAAATACGAAAGTAAATTAAAGAGTCTGAAATACAAAATCTTCTTCTGCAGTCAGAATCACGCTTCTCCTTAAGGTGCGTAGTAAGGTGAAAAACCCAATTTGGACACGTTTAAAGAAAAAATACATTTGAGAATAGATGTGCTCTTCAAAAGTTGCAGTGAGTACGTACACAAACATCGTCCGCGCACTTACCCACCGCAACTTTTATGACGGAAATGGTAGTTATTTACGGTTTTTGACCAAAGTAATCATTATTTTACAATATTCACAGCTCAGTTTATGAAAATCTGAATAAAGTTTCATTTTCTGGACAGTCCGTGTAAAATCATGGTCTAGATATTGAGCAGTAGCGATTTAAAAGGTTGAAAATGCCTTTATTGATTTTTTTTTTTGCAAGGACAACCTCGACATATCGCAATTTCCGCAGCTCAGATTAAAGAGGACGTATCAATACTTCATTTTTTTTTTCGAGATCTATATCTTGGGCCAATTATTAGTTTTAGGCCTTTAAACGCGACTAAAATGTGGTATTTCACCTTACTACGCGCCTTAAATTCGTGATATCAACGACTGATCGATAGAGGCAAATCAGACAAGCTCCAATACAATATATCATCGTTCAATAATCAATTGACAATCGATCGGGAACACATTTAAACCACTCACTCATCTTTCGCTCGGAATGTAACAATCCAAAATTCATTTTTAATGTTACAATATAAGTTACTTACTGCCAAACTTTATGACTAGCATTGTTCAGTTCTCCTCGGTCACTGATGAAAATTGTTACATCACCGGCGAATGCTTCCAATGAGGAGGCGAATCCACCTCCATTTTATTAATTCAGAACTGACCAGTGATTGACCCCTATCTCGCCTGATGGGAAGCCACGATGAGGCCAAAGTGTTGCTCACCGGTTCAGTTGCCTATTCACCCTTGCCTTGAAGATACCTAATTTATAACTCTCCGGGAAAACAGATGGCGGAAGCGAGTTCCATTCCTCAGCAGTCCGCATGAGAAACGATGAAGCGAAGCGCTTTGTGCGAATAAAAGGAATGTCAACGACGTAAAGATGGAGTCGCTCCCCCAGTCTGGAATATTTTCTCTACAGCCCAAATCCTTAAGCAGAACTACGTAAGGCATGAACTCACCACTCATGGGAAGCTGGATCAAAGCACCCGTAAAGCTGACCCATGGTGATGGCCTTGGGGTTTATGATACGGTAGATAGCTCCGAACTCCTTGTGGCGCGGTGGAGGCTTCATCAGTTGGAGGCTGCGCAGGGCGTCGGCCAGGGACTGATAGGCTTGCGTCTTCCCGCCCATCGGGGGACCCACTATCATGAACCCGTGGCGGACTAGCATCATCTCGTATATCTGTAAACAAATAGAGATTCGAACCCATTGTGTCAATGGTTTCTAATAGAGCGTCTCTCTCATTCGAAAATTTCGACTGTAAATAAAGTTCTGTATTAATACCATTTTGATATCAGATAGGTAAGAGGTACGTTATTTAAATATGACAGCTGCTCCCCCTGCCTCACCCCCTTCGGACCTCCCTCCTTGTCAGCCACACTCGATACGCTTATGATCGTGACCAGTTGCAGGGAGCAGCTGTTCATAATAATTCATACTCAACAGCTCCAGGCCGTGGCGGCCTAGTGGTTCGACCTACCTTCTCTCATGCAAAGGATCAGGGGTTCGATTCCGGCTCGCACCTCTAAGTTTACTTATGTGCGAAATTCAATTTGAATTTACCACTGCGCTTTTTGGTGAAGGAAAACATCGTGAGGAAACCTCACGACACGCATCTGCGAAGTAATTCAAAGATGTGTGTGAAGTCCCCAATCCGCATTGGGATCGCATGGGGACTATAGCCCAAACCCTCACGTGATGACAGGAGGCCGTGCCCAGCAGTGGGACGCAAATAAACTGTAATAGTAGTAGTAGTAATAACTCCAAGCTGTTCGATAAGATATAAATGGAAATTGAGTATGTGAAGGATATAAACTAGGAGCTGACAGCAGAACGAACATCATAGAAGTGGAAGAAGTGACCGTTTCCTAGAACGCTGAGAACAAGTCATCAACATTATTATTAGAATGACGTTTTATTTTGTTGTATGTGTACCTGGATGATCTTCTCGAGGTACCATTCGGTGGGCTGCAGGTTGCGCTTGTCCATCTCCTTGTTGATGCAGCGCAGCAGCTCGGCGCGGTCCGGCTGCGGGATCTCCACGCCGGGGAACAGGTCCGAGTAGATCCCCGCGAACAGGGGCACGTCCTGGTATAGTGAGACACAACTTACCGCTCGGCCGCGCCTTCGCGTGACAGCGGCGAGCGTTTTACGGCCACGTTGCGCGATCGTCATACCCTCCGCTCATTGGTTAGCAAACGTCGTGCGCAATATGTCAGTACAACGCCCGCCGTTTAGATTAGATTAGCATGGCTCTCAAACAGCTTAAGAACGGCAAAGCCCCCGGTGATGACGGAATTACAGCTGAACTCCTGAAGGCGGGTGGTAAACCAGTCCTTACGGCCCTTCAGACGCTGTTTAATTCCGTCATCCATGAAGGGAGAACGCCGCGAGCATGGAACAGAAGCGTGGTGGTGCTCTTCTTCAAAAAAGGTGATAACACCTTGCTGAAGAATTATAGACCCATCTCACTTCTGAGCCATGTTTACAAGCTGTTTTCGAGAGTCATTACGAACCGTCTCGCGCGCAGGTTTGACGAATTCCAGCCTCCCGAACAAGCCGGTTTCCGAAAGGGCTATAGTACCGTAGACCACATACATGCGTTGCGGCAGGTTGTACAGAAGACCGAAGAGTATAACCTCCCCCTTTGCCTTGCATTTGTGGACTACGAGAAAGCCTTCGATTCGATCGAGACTTGGGCTGTGCTGCAGTCTCTCCAGAGGTGCCAAGTTGACTACCGGTACATCGAAGTATTGAAGTGTTTGTACGAAAACGCCACCATGTCCGTCCGACTTCAGGACCAGACCACGAAGCCTATTCCACTGCAGCGGGGAGTCAGACAAGGAGACGTGATCTCTCCGAAGCTGTTCACCGCTGCATTGGAGGATGCTTTTAAAGTGCTGGACTGGAAAGGTCGAGGCATCAATGTTAATGGCGAGTACATCTCTCACCTTCGGTTTGCCGACGCTATTGTAGTCATGGCTGAGACCATGGAAGACCTCAGTACTATGCTCGCTGACCTCAGCAGAGTTTCCGATCGAGTTGGTCTTAAAATGAACATGGACAAGACGAAAATCATGTCTAATGTCCATGTTGTACCAACTCCCGTAATAATCGGAGGCTCTGCGCTCGAACTTGTTGACCATTATGTATACCTGGGACAAACAGTCCAGCTAGGTAGGTCCAACTTCGAGAAAGAGGTCAATCGTCGAATCCGACTCGGCTGGGCAGCGTTCGGGAAGCTTCGCAGTGTCTTTTCGTCCAAATTACCGCAGTGTCTCAAGTCGAAAGTCTTCGACCAGTGTGTGTTGCCAGTGATGACTTATGGTTCCGAGACGTGGGCGCTTACGATGGGCCTCATAAGAAGGCTCAAAATCACTCAGAGGGCAATGGAGAGGGCTATGCTCGGGGTTTCTCTGCGTGATAGAATCAGAAATGAGGATATCCGCAGTAGAACTAGGGTCACCGACATAGCCCGAAGAATTGCGAGCCTTAAGTGGCAGTGGGCGGGGCACTTTGCTCGCAGGACTGATGGCCGATGGGGCCGGAAAGTTCTCGAGTGGCGCCCGCGAACCGGGAGACGAGCTGTCGGTAGGCCTCCAACAAGATGGAGCGACGACCTCGTGAAGGTCGCGGGAAACCGGTGGAAGCAAGTAGCACAGGACCGGTCTGAGTGGCGAGCCTTGGGGGAGGCCTATGTCCAGCAGTGGACGTCTTTTGGCTGAAATGATGATGATGATGATGAACGCCCGCCGTTGCCGCGAAAAGTCGTGCCTGAGCCGTTAGAAGGCGCGCGGCGAAGCACCTAGGCGGTTAACGCAAGGTCTATTATTGCTTAATCCACGCGCCTTCCTAGTTATATAAACCTGTAGTTACATATACTTAGGTAGAAATGTCAACAATCAGTCGACTTTGTTAATACGTTATTCATCATTGAAGACCTACTTGTGACAAGAACTTGGGCATGTTGACGTCGATTATGGCGCGCAGCACGAGCTGGGACTCGTCTTTCTCGGGATAGTTCTTCTTGAGCGCTCCGGAGGCCAGCAGCACCGACTTGACGGCTCGCATGCCGTAGTCGTAGTGGTTCTGAGACGACAGCTGCTCCGAGCACAACTTGTAAGCTTGCACTATCTTACGCGCCAGACTATGGAAAGTGAGACATGATTCAACGTCGGTTGAATCATGGCAGGTGGCTCGCATCTCTAAGTTTACTTATGTGCGAAATTGAATTTGAATTTACCACTGAGCTTTTCGGCGAAGGAAAACATCGTGAGGAAACCTGCACGCATCTGCGACGTAATTCAAAGATGTTTGTGAAGTCGCCAATCCGCACTTAGTACTACTACAGCCTATTTGCGTCCCACTGCTGGGCACAGGCCTCCTCTCATCACGAGAGGGTTTGGGCTATAGTCCCCACGCGGGCCCAGTGCGGATTGGGGACTACACAAACATCTTTGAATTACTTCGCAGATGCGCGCAGGTTTCCTCACAATGTTTTCCTTCGCCGAAAAGCTCAGTGGTAAATTCAAATTCAATTTCGCACATAAGTAAACTTAGAGGTGCGATCTGGAATCGAACCCCCGACCCTCTGCATGAGAGGCGGTAGGTCGAACCACTAGACCACCACGGCTTCAACCAACTAAGAAGAGTACCTATATTCAAATTAACTTCGGTAGCTTTTGGGGTATTTCCTAGAGGATTGACAAACTCATTAGCGATCGACGAATGGTGTCTACCATGGTCGTTTGGTTGGAGATCTTTTAATTTACCTCATACATCTTTGGACTGAAGTTCTAAATAGAATAAGCGAAAACCTTTAGCTATTAGTCTAGACATGTCGCTTTGAAAGGGTTTGTCACATATGTTACATGATATTTCTGTCTGTGAAAATTATAATTGTATGAGATCACTGTAGGGCTATGTTTGCAAGTATGTCTCTCCAGCTTTCTCGATGGGAAGGTCGCTGTCGACAGTCGCAGCTCTACCACAATGTTCATCAACTCTATATGCCTCAAGGCAGTGTTCTATGGCTGACACTGTTCATCCTATACACTGATGATCTCTTGCGAGAGTTGAATACTCACGGGCCGGCGTTGACGAACCCATTGGAGTAGAGCGTGATCTCGCCGATCATGGCGTAGTCTGGTACCATCATGGCCACCGTCCGGAACAGCACCTTGAGGTTATCCGGCAACTCTGTGCGCCCCGCGTATCTATTCAATATAATCTACAATCAACAGCAGAAACAAGAGGAACTGACCTGTTTTTTGTTATAAATACCGACAAACTAGCAGATAATCCATCGGAAAATCGTCATCCGTGGCCACTTATAAAAGTTATAAACATTTGAACAGAGGCGTCTTAATGTGAATTTGCCACTAGAGGCGCTTGTGTCGCGTGATGTCCAATAACATTCACTTTTATTATTACAATAATAATCCGACAAAACGGAACTGCACAATATTGCGGCATAGCTACTCGATTATGATGATAGTTATTTATAATTAATAAAGTTAATGAGATTCCAGATTCAAAACTTTGTTTCGGCGCCGATCTTATAAAGTCGCCTTTGACAGCTATACCTCTGGACCTTAGTCAACAGTGGCGCCAACTGGTGAGCAAAGAAACGATAGTCCCCATTGCGTTGCTGGTCTCTTAGGTCGGAACTAACACGGTTTACACTGACGGAATACAGCGATGAATCTTTGATAAGTATTATTATTTTATTAAGATTATGTCAGCTGAAAGACATCCAAGTCGACGATAGTGCGTACCACCCAAAAACCACGACTACAACCCGGAACCACATAAATTAATCACGAATTAAAAATACATATAGAACTAATAACAATGAATATTGAACCTAGTTTGGAACAAAGCCCGTTTGCCTAAAGTGTTCCATTGCTATTTTGGGTGCTATTTTAAGTTAAGGTATGTAAATCCGTATCATAACATTGATCACCATTGAAAGAACAGTAAATATCATTAATAGATATTGCATACACATTAGTAAAGGTAATTACAAAAAGGTTATTAACCACTCACGACTGTTCTAACTAAAAGAACCTGTGATATCGAGGATTTCTGATTTTAAATATTGTATCTGTTTATAATCCATAACACCTACCGAGTCTTATGTTATGGTACAAACAATCAAGGTCAAGCCATGCAACAACAAATGTAAAAAATATATAATCAAGTACTTACGGAAGCCTTTGCGGATGCGTAAGGAGAAAATACAATTACTAATGAATAAAAATTAATACTGTTTGTAAAACATACATTTGGGTCTGGATTTACTTTTTTCCTTAATTTTATCGGAACACGAAATAAACTTTCACGTGTCGTTTGTTATAAGACGATAACAAGCTAATTTCCTTTCAATACACAAAACTGGAATCGTGAGAACTGTAGCATCATTTGAAATATGTTCTCATTCATGGCTCGTTTAGCAACAATGTCACTCACCCAGGGTTCATAGTGATGAAGACGGAGCAGGTGGGGTTGAGGCTGATCTCCGTGCCCTCGAAGACGAACCGCTTCTCGCGGCGCAGGATGGCCAGCTGGATGGACAGGATCTGCTGCGCCACCACCGACAGCACCTCCAGCTCGATCCGGTTGAACTCGTCGAAGCAAGCCCACGCGCCGGACTGCGCCAGACCCTGATATGGCGAGGAGTTCCATTTTTAAACAACTTGAAAAAAATCACAATATAATTCGGCTGTATGTTGGTTACATAAGATCTCCGTTGGTTGTAGACCGATTTTGAAAACTCTTTTTGTAATCGAAAGGGTAGGATTATATTACGTGGTTATTCTTCCTAATATTTGAATCTGATGTCATCTGATGCCATTGATCCAGCGCTGTGGTGGTCAGTCGCGCCTTCTGGTTTCGGCTTTGGGTCTCTGCTGGATCTAGGTTAGCAACTGCTACTGTACAAATACCTGGACATTAACCAAATAGAAGGACTGACCTTGAAGAACTTGCCGAGCGCCTTGTAGTCCAGGCCGTCGGAGCAGTTGAAGACCACGCACTTCTTGGCCACGGCCTTGGCCAGGTCCTTGGTTGTCTCCGTCTTGCCGGTGCCCGCGGGGCCCTCGGGCGCGCCGCCCAGGTTCAGCTTCAGGGCGCTCATCAGCGTCCTGGTGAAATATTGACACTTGAGAAAGTTTATCCCACAAGTTGGCAACCTCTCAAATAGCTGTCGAATATTTCGCTGTTTTCATTGTATTTTTCAATATTACTGAATGATACAATAAATTGTGCTGAAACTACTGAAAACTGATTATTAACTACTAGCTTATGCCCGCGTGGAATTCATTTAAAGCGTTCCCGCGGGAACCATGCGTTTTACTGGGATAAAAAGTAGCCTATGTTTTACCGGGACTTCAACTATCTCCATATGACCGCGTCGTACAAGGAGCTGAATGTAAGACGATAGACAAGATAAGGTAAACCTAGAATGTCAACTTTCATACAAATCAGCGTACGCCCGAAATGAGTGTTAAATGCGATAATAGATGTCGCTGCCTAGGTAGCCTGCATGTAAATTTGAACCCCATGAGCAACATCTAGATGGCGCCTCAAATCATCTTTCAGGGTTCGTCCGCGTGGAATTTGTTAATAGCCTTCCCGCGGGTAGGTACTATGCATTTCCTCGGGATAAAAAGTAGCCTATATGTTGACCAGATACATACATACAGTATTTTTTTCTAAAAATCGTTATTTTGTGTTCAGTATCGTTCATATAGTCCCTTTGACTTGATAGTTTCTTTTAATTTTCAATTTTCAGCCGCGACTTCTACAGAACTATTATTTATTATATGTATAGATTTTTCCTTTTTTTTCTCGGATTCATTAATCTCTTATGAATAAATAGTTTAGTGCCAAAATTCATTATTTAGGTAATATCAGACTGGTTTAAAGAATGTTTTAGGGAACTCATCAATCATTTCCTTTTTACTGGACAATAGGCAGGTAATCTAACAGTAGGTAATCTGCATAACGTGTTTCTTGAAAGTGTTTGTAATCTAGGATTATAATTTAATTTTTCCCGTTCCCGTGGGAATATCGGGAAATCCTTTCTTAGTGCTCCCCTACGCTCCCCAAGGAACCTGCATGCCAAACTTCAGCTCTCTACGGTGATCCCCGCGACCTAAACATTAAAATGTAAAAATCCCATTTTTTCTCGTTCCAGTGGGAATTTCGGGAAGTCCTTTCTTAGTGCTCCCCTACGCTCCCCAAGGAACCAGCATGCCAAATTTCAGATCCTTACTATGTTTCCCGCGACTTCGTACGCGCCTAAACATTAAAATGTAAAAATCCCATTTTTTCCGTTCCCGTGGGAATATCGGGAAATCTTTTCATAGTGCTCCCCTACGCTCTCCAAGGAACCTGCATGCCAAATTTCATCTCTCTACGATGATCCCCGCGAGTGCTCCCCTACGCTCCCCAAGGAACCTGCATGCCAAATTTTGGCTTTCTACGACCAGTAGTTTCGGCTCTGCATTGATGTGTCAGTCAGTCAGTCAGTCAGTCAGTTTCTTCTTTTATTTATATATTTAGATAGTTAGATAGCTGTGTCCCGCGACTTCGTACGCGCCTAAACATTAAAATGTAAAAATCCCATTTTTCCCGTTCCCGTGGGAATATCGGGAAATCCTTTCTTAGTGCTCCCCTACGCTCCCCAAGGAACCTGCATGCCAAATTTCATCTCTCTACGATGATCCCCGCGACAACGTACGCGCCTTAAAATGTAATAAACCCATTTTTTTCCCGGTCCCGTAGGAATTTCGGGAAGTCCTTTCTTAGTGCTCCCCTACGCTCCCCAAGGAACCTGCATGCCAAATTTCAGCTCTCTACGATGATCCCCGCGACTACGTACGCGCCTTAAAATGTAAAAAAAAACATTTTTTCCCGTTCCCATGGGAATTTCGGGAAGTCCTTTCTTAGTGCTCCCCTTCGCTCCCCAAGAAACCTGCATGGCAAATTTCAGCTCTCTACGACCAGTAGTTTTGGCTCTGCGTTGATATGTCAGTCAGTCAGTCAGTCAATCAGTCAGTCAGTCAGTCAGTCAGTTTCTTCTTTTATATATTTAGATAGATAGATAGCTGTTTCCCGCGACTTCGTACGCGCCTAAGCATTAAAATGTAAAAATCCCATTTTTCCCGTTCCCGTGGGAATATCAGGAAATCCTTTCATAGTGCTCCCCTGCGCTCCCCAAGGAATCTGCATGCCAAATTTCATCTCTCTACGATGATCCCCGCGACTACGTACGGGTTTTAAAATGTAATAAACCCATTTTTTCCCGTTCCCGTGGGAATTTCGGGAAGTCCTTTCTTAGTGCTCCCCTACGCTCCCCAAGGAATCTGCATGCTAAATTTCAGCTCTCTACGATGATCCCCGCGACTACGTACGCGCCTTAAAATGTAAAAAAACCATTTTTTCCCGTTCCCGTGGGAATTTTGCAAAATCCTTTCTTAGCGGATGCCTACGTCATAACGTCTACCTGCATGCCAAATTTCAGCCCGATCCGTCCAGTGGTTTGGGCTGTGCGTTGATCGATCACTATATCAGTCAGTCAGTCAGTCAGTCAGTCACCTTTGAGTTAGGTAGCCTGCATGTAAATTTGAACCCCATGAGCAACATCTAGATGGCGCCTCAAATCATCTTTCAGGGTATATATGGAAATTTGGGGCGCCCCTGGATGCTTATAATACAGAGCTTTTCCGATGTACGCCGCAATTTAGGGAGATTGAGAGTCTACATAATTACCTTGTCTGTGGTAAGACTGACAAAACATAACTGACTCGTACTACCGTCCGGCCACGCAACAGTGATCGTCGAAATGGCCGTATTCGCTGCAGCTAAAGCAGTACCTGAAGCAGCGGTCGGTGAGCGGCGTGGCGACGAGCCGGCCGCTGTTCCCGAGGTACTCGAAGCCGTAGTCCACGTCAGTGGTGATCATGGAGCAGGTGACCTTCTCCCCGCGCCAGTAGTACCGCAGCTGCGAGATCCAGTTGAAGTCTGTGATGTCGCGGACGCTTTTCTCCACCATCTCTTCCAAGATAGAGCGACCTGGTCAACACATTACAGGGGGTAAGCATGTTGAGAAGTCGCACACTCAAATGGTAAAACTTAAATTTTTCCTTTTGGACTGTACACCAGTCAGTAGACTCGTGATGCTCCGTGCTTTAAAAGATTATCTCTCTCCAGTGTTAAGCCGGATTTATATTGGTGCAGGCCATACAGGAGGTAGTCAATGGACAAGAATACGCAAAGCTCGACTTAGATGGCGCTGCAAACGCTTGACCCAAACCAAAACCCAAACACTGCAGGTGACAAATTTTTACGGGTTTTTTTGTTGAAAATTTTAAGTCGATTTGTTTAAAATTGTTAAATATTGACCGCCATTTTAATTTTGGTTCAGTTATTTGCGATGAAAATGAAGACATCCCAATGCAATTATACCTGCCCCAGATACATACCAAGCCTTTCGGAAATACGTGTCGTCCGTTCTCATTGCACCCTGGAACTGCACAGCGCGGTATTTTTTAATAATTTAAGTAAAACCAATAACAACAAATATTTCTCTATATAATTGACAGATGGTTTGGGTTAAGCGATTGCAGCGCTCCTAGTGGCCAAATTATGCAGATTTCTTGTCTATTATAGGCGCTACAACTTGTGTACCAGCAGTTGCCATATTCCGCGGCGCATACGTTATGATATGACATTCGATAAAAAGTATCTGATTTGACTCGTCACCCAAGTAGTGTGGGTGTCGGAGTGTGGTCACTGGCACGAAAAATAGGTAGCAGTTCCACTCCATGCTAACGATTTCATTAGAATACTTTCTATTTACTTTATACAGTGAATATTACCGTGCACGTCAATAACGATGAGCGCTTCAACCGTGACCCGATTACCCGGCTCCAGGTCTCCCTGGACTAAGTACACCAGCCCCGTGATCTGGTCCGTGCTGCGAAGGACCATGTCCGGGAGGCTATTGGTTTGGATAGCTTCTATAGCCTGGAGATAGGGAAAGAGTGTTAATTAACAAAGTGGTGTTAATCTTCGGTCAGATAAGGAACGCCTTAGAAGAACAAGGCATGTTAGGGCGATTTGAACCATCTCCGCTAAAGTCGGGGTACTTCCTAATTCGAGGTAAGTTGATAAGATAAAAATAAACCTGACTTAAGAGGGTAACCCAGGTTAGCGGCTTGGTGCAAATGGGCCTAATGTATTGGTAGGATGCGGTGATTCGAGTGAAAAAAATCATCAGATTCAAAAAGAAAAGATGCGTATGAGAAATTTCGAGATTACTTTCGAGATTAATATTATGTTTTTCTAGGCTAAGGTGGACATATTGTGATATTGTGCCAAAAAGAAACCAAGTTTTGCGAATATGACGACATGACAATTCTTGCACCGCTCCTCTAGACGGCTTTGGGGGTCCGAACAAAGCTGTCTATGGGCTATGCACAGCATGCATTAGCAGTCCGCATAAGAAAATAGGCGATACGTTTTATGCTAAAGGAATACTGCCAACAGAACTTACGGAACTAAGGATGGAACCACCCCCGGAATATTAATAAAAATCGAGTGTCCATCACTGGAGCATTATCCATGACTGGGGCCGTTACCTTAGATTAATCAGCTCACCTCGGTAGTGTACTGCACATAGGAGCCGGCCTGGACTATCTGACTTTTTCTTTTTAAGCACAAATATGGTCTAAATGTCAGCCGCTTTCTCCCCAAAGTATAAATCCGTAAGACATGACACTATGGAAGTAACTATAATAGACTAATCTGGCCGTCTCGACGTCAGTGAGCTGCCTAATACGCCGTACGGATAAGCTACAGAACTAAGTCTTCCAGCTAAGGAGGAGATATGTTCATTCCAACTTATTTTACAGTCTAGGAAGACTGTTTTGTTCTCAAATTCTAACGTTTCATCCTTGAGTTTAACCTGGACATCGTCCACCCATGGAGCATTACAAAGTGAAAACCTCATGCATTTAGTTTTCTTAGCATTTAGAAGTATATTGTTAACTGTTAACCAGTTCACAACTGTAGAAAGTACGTTGTTAACCGCATTAATGCTAGTTTTCTTCCTGTCTATTTTAAAGACGAGTGAGGTGTCATCTGAGAATATAACTATTTATGCCTCTCTTCCACAATGCAGGGCAGATCGTTTATGTAGACAAGAAATAAGAACGGGCCTAAAATTGAACCTTGCGGCACACCTATAGAAATGGGTGACCCGGACAACTGTGTTCTGTTCATATCCACTCGCTGTGTTCTATTGGAAAGATATGACGCGATAAGGTCAAGCGCATGATTTTTTATCCCGTAAAATTATAACTTATTTAACAAATGAATATGATTAACGTAGTCAAAAGGGTAGGCGGCGATGGCCTCGGAGCCACGGCCTCTGGTGCTGCAGCTGCCGCCACCATGTATCAGCTCACCTCGGTAGTGTACTGCACGCAAGAGCCGGCCTGGACTATCTGGCCCGGCCAGATCAGCACCCAGTCCTCGCGCTTGGTGATGGGGTAGGCGGCGATGGCTTCCGTGCCCACGTCCCGCAGGCTCACGATCATCTGGTGCTCCAGCTGCTGCAGCCAGCGCTCCACCATGCCCTGGGATAGTTATGGTGATGAGGATCACCGAAAACGAATTCGCCGCCAGAGGCGCTTGAGACGCCTGAGGTGCAGTGTTGCCAATTTAACACGTTATTTGCCATATTATAGATGAATATAACGTCACATCTGAAGTTAAAATCTATTTGGCCGTTTAGCATTCCAAGGAAATATATACACAAACACAGAATCTTAACGTAAAACGTACTTTTCGCTAATGAGGGTCACCATCAATTTGCTCACTAGCCACAAGCATTAAAGATTGCATTCGAGGTGGTGTTTGCAGGGATGTATCTCAATATCAAACCGCGCAAAATGACCGCCTTGGCCTACACCAACGCCACTAGCGCCCCTATCGGATTTTTCACTCGCGACGAAAGAAGTTAGAAGCCACGTGGCGAAGCAATTAAGCAGTTAACGCAGATTCTATTATTGCTTTATCCGCCCGCCTTCTAAGTAGAGTCGTTCTATAACCATCATTAACTGAAGATCAGATACCTTGGCATCGGCAGGCTGTATGGCAGTTGACAGTTTGACCACCTCTCCCTCAGCAGATGCCATGCCCACGATCTCCTTGGCAGCATTAAAGTCGAGGGTATAAATGCCTTCGAAGCATTTCTTCAGGTGAGGCTGCACGCGCATCGGGTCCTTCGTCTCAGAGAGAATTTCCAGCAGCTCGTCGTTCGACAGGAAGAAGAATCTAGAAGGTGAAGGGGATTTAATAAATGGTCTTGAGTTTTATGACGGAAAAAGAAGCGTTCTGGGCCCATAACCTCTTAAAGATTTAATATAACGTATTTTTATAACGTTGTTTCAAGTTCCTAATCAATGATTACAATCCTGGTAAAACCTTATCTTTATCATCGTATTCAATTTGAAGAATCTACTTCTTAGTGCTTCGCTACGTTTACAAATTATTACGTACTACTACTACTACAGCCTATTTGCGTCCCACTGCTGGGCACAGGCCTCCTCTCATCACGAGAGGGTTTGGGCTATAGTCCCCACGCGTGCCCAGTGCGGATTGGGGACTTCACACACATCTTTGAATTAATTCGCAGATGCGTGCAGGTTTCCTCACGATGTTTTCCTTCACCGAAAAGCACAGTGGTTAATTCAAATTGAATTTCGCACATAAGTAAACTTAGATGTGCGAGCCGGAATCGAACCGCCGACCCTCTGCACGAGAGGCGGTAGGTCGAACCACGAGGCCACCACGGCTTCTACGTAACATTTTTACACACACACGTAACAAATTATTACGTAACATCTTATTAATCCTGGATTAAGTCATAACTAGAAAGAAACTAGCAACTAAATAAAAACATTGTCGTTCGACACTGTGCAACTGAAGTATTCGTAGAAAAACTGGTGAAGCGCTCAAAATAATGTTTCTAGATCATTTATCATTATATTTTTTTAGAGTTTAAAGTTCCATGTTATAATTTGGAAATAGATGTATCTCTCTTTCTCTTTTTCCCTTAGCCTACCGATTGCTTAGCGACTACAGCTGCTGATTGCACAAACCTCGGGAAGAACAGCCTCTTCTTCTCCAAATAATCGTTCAAGCCCCTCTGGATGTCATCCAGCAGAGCGTTGCTGTATTTTAACTTCTTCAGAAGCCCAGGGAAGTCGGTGGCCGGCAGAACCATGGGGTCCTTGGCAGTGGCGGTCATGATGATCTTCCACTCCTTGTCCACGTCGCGGAAGTTCCGGGCTTCCGTGGGCATCTGACGCATGATGTCTTCCGAAGAGAAGATCGGCTCTAGGTACATCCAGGTTGCTTGGCACTGCCAATCAAGAAATTCAAAGATCAAAAATTTAAAAATTATTTAGTTAACTAGCCCCTTTACAGGCACTTTTACATGTCAGGAAATTAAATTTTCTCAAACATGCTCGGAAATGTTCGTGTTACTTTCAAAAAAAACCGGCCAAGTGCGAGTCGGACTCGCGCACCGAGGGTTCCGTACAAACCTGTAAGGTTTACAAAGTTCGTTCTTTACGACAATCGAGTCATAACTATGGTATTTTTATTGCAAAATGAAATTCATAACATTACAATGGGGAAAGATGGAGTAGCATAAATTTAAGACAAAGATCTTAAAAAATATATATTTTGTAATGTAACTAAAAATTTAAGGTTTTCGGAATTTTTCCTTTATGTGTGCTATAAAACGTTGCTTCATGCCAAATTTCAAGATTCTAGGTCGACTGGAAGTACCCTTTAGGTTTTGATTCCCTTGCGAGTACTTGCGAGTTTCAAAATATGCAGCTTAAATTGCTGTTTCTTTTGATTGCGTTGACATAGAAGTTTGATTTTGTTACAGCTTAAAGGTATTATAGACCTGAGTATTTGGTATGAATTTCAATTTAATACCTCTACGCGTTTATGAGGAAATGGGTAGTAAGGTTAAAATTATTAAAAAAAAAAAAATTATGTGATGTAACTAAAAATTTATGGTTTTCGTAATTTTTCCTTTATCTATGCTATAAGACGTTGCTTCGTACCAAATTTCAAGATTCTGAGTTCACGGGAAGCACCCTGTAGGTTTTGATTCCCTTGCAAGTGTCGAAAATTTGCGGCATAAACGGCTGTATCTTTTGATTGCGTTGGCTTAGAAGTTTGATTTTTTCACAGCTTCAAGGGACAGTAGACCTGAGTAATTGATATAAATTTCAGCTTCATACCTCCACGCGTTCCTGAGAAAAAGGGTCTTGACAGACGGACGGACAGACGGACAACAAAGTGATCCTATAAGGGTTCCGTTTTTTCCTTTTGAGGTACGGAACCCTAAAAAGAAGACGCGAGGCTGTCCATTGCCGGCCTTGGCCAGCAAAAACATTATTGTCGTGTGTGTTTTTCTTTTATTCGCTTGCTATTTGAGACACCTCTAGAAACTGACAAATCCGGAGGTAATAGGTACAACTTCCATAGCCAAATCATCCACGATCATAGAAGTAGTAAATACTGGTGAGGGGTAAGTGCGCCTAAATTTATTTCGCCCCTATACCTTGTAAACAGCCAACTACTAGTTGAGTAATATTTATAGGTTTCGATATATTTATGTTAGGCGCACTTACCCCATCCTGGCGCACTTGCCCCGACTGACCTTACGTATTTCCTCGCTGTTTGAGAAAAGCATTATATATACCTCGGCCGTAATTGCGATTGCCGGACTCGTACTAATAGAAGGCTTCGCTTCGCTCAGCCTTCTAACTAACTCGTCCGGCAATGCGCTACTTGGCGGCCTCTGCAATAATGTACTATAATCTAACAGCGCTTGCCAGCCCATTACTGAGAACAAGGTAGCCAAACAAACTCAGCAGAAAGCTATTTTCAAAACAACAATTACTAACACATTTTTTGTATAGCACGACACAACTTAGAAGGCGCGCAGCATAGTAGTTAAGCTGTTGATTCAGAGTCTATTATTGCTAAATCCACGCGCCTTAACAACCATTATTCATCATCATCATCATTTCAGCCAAAAGACGTCCACTGCTGGACATAGGCCTCCCCGAAGGCTCGCCACTCAGACCGGTCCTGTGCTACTTGCTTCCACCGGTTTCCCGCGACCTTCACGAGGTCGTCGCTCCATCTTGTTGGAGGCCTACCGACAGCTCGTCTCCCGGTTCGCGGGCGCCACTCGAGAACTTACCATCATTGTATTTGTACAATGTTCATTGCCCACACGGCCTGATAGATGTTGCTGTTACACAGATACGGACAGGATTATTTTAAACCTAATATCAATCACCATCACCACCATGACAGCCTATTTACGGCCCACTGCTGGGCACAACGCTAGCTAAATAAAGCCAATATTCCAAGCCAAAATGTACAATCTCCCGTCACCTGCAGCCACTGGTCCAGGATGTCCTGCATGCTGATCAGCTTCTCCTCCCAGGCGACCATGTCCGCCTCGAAAGCCTTCACGTAGGGCGAGCCGCGCATCGTCTGCGACTTGAGGATGTGGTCGTCCAGCTGCTGCTGGATGTCGTCCAGCCCCGTCAGGATGCCCACGCCCGTGTCCCTGTGGCGGTGAGGATGTTCAATTAAAAAAAAACATAAAGGAAGATTATTGGACACGTATTTTTTCTTTTTTCACGTAATCAAACCTATATTGAGTTGAAATGTCGCGTGACGTCACGGTTAGGTACGATTTATACCTAACGGTGACGTAGTTAGCCCCCTCTCTCCAACTTTAATGCGTTTTAACTTAGTCATTCTTTGTTAATTTGATAAAACAAAAAATACGTGTCTAATATTTTTTTTATTACCTGACTGACGGACTAATTAGAATTTCGATTTCTTCACCCTGTCGTCATCCCTGTTCTGGGAAAGATTATCAGGTATATTTGCCGTTACCACAAAATCTATTCACATACATATCAAAAGTGTCTTCATCAGCCAATATTCCTTACCAGACAACGGTAGAAATTTTATCAAAAGACTCATAAAACAGCCTATCCTAACTAACCAATTAGAAAACATAACTGCTGGAAGCTGGAAGAAAATCCTTATAGGGCTTATAAGCTCGCCTTTGGGTTTGAACATTTGTATCTTTGTACAATAAAGTGTTACTTACTTCTTTACTATGGCTCACCTGTACGGCATCACTTCGAACTTGATCCCGATCCACTTCTCCTTCATCTTGTTGAGAGCCTTCTCGAGGTCGTACTCCTTGGAGGCGTACTGCTCGACCTCCTCGAGCTGATCTTACACTAGCACCGGGTTTGGTCGGCTCACCTGTACGGCATCACTTCGAACTTGATCCCGATCCACTTCTCCTTCATCTTGTTGAGAGCCTTCTCGAGGTCGTACTCCTTGGAGGCGTACTGCTCGACCTCCTCGAGCTGATCTTACACTAGCACCGGGTTTGGTCGGCTCACCTGTACGGCATCACTTCGAACTTGATCCCGATCCATTCCTCCTTCATCTTGTTCAGCGCCTTCTCGAGGCCGTACTCCTTGGAGGCGTACTGCTCGATCTCCTCGAGCTGCGCCGCGAACACGTGGACGCCCTGCTCCACCATGTCGGCCAGGGTCGTCTCCGGCTCGTGCACCACCTCGGCGCCGATCAGCTCGCTGATCTTAGCCCAATGGCGGTCGCGCATGCCCTGGGAGATAATAGTGTCATTTTTAGAACATAGTTGCTAATGATAACCCTTTGGACGCCAAAAACACCTAAAGATCTTGGCACTGCGAGCAAATATAGGTATTATGGTTATTGTAACGTATAACGTTAACTAATAAATCATCGACGGCGCGTCGCCGATAGTAACAACACTTATAACTATCGTCACCGCGCGCGCACCTCCCTAATCGCATCTACCGCTAATTTCCGAGCACAAAACTCGCATGCACGCGCAGCGCAGCTCATACCAGCCTCTCGCTCGGAGAAGTAAACACGTCTTATCTTACGTACGCGCTCTGCGACGGAACGCCGCCATCTTACCTCACGACGCTGTGACTTTAATTAATCATCTTCGTTTATTAAGTAAGTGGTTAAATTCAGTGTATTAATCCCAAATTGGGAACACCCCCCGGGTTGGAAATCCTGCCGCCATCTGGGACTCGGCACATTGGAACGCCGCCATTTTGCCGCCAAGTGCCGACTCTGCGCTGCTTGCTGCCTACCCGACCTACGGGACAACCTGCTGCGCGCCACGTCACCCAAGGGGCGTACGGTACCGCGGAACGCCACGCCGAAGACAGACCCCGCACAACGGCCTTGACCCACGACCTTTTCTTACTTACTAGACAATATACATCTTAAACCTTCTCAATCTAACTCATTTTGCTCCGTGTAGGGTGCCCTGTAGGTGTAGGGTCACTGCTCACGTGACATTATGGCAAAAGCTGTCAAGGGTTCATTTAAAGTTGATATTCACACTTATGGCGGGTCGACATAAAGGAGCGCAATCTTTATACTTCCAAAAGTGCCACCGAATCTGGATTATCTGAATAATTTAATGGCGCTGCGGTCGCAACTCGAATGTCAAGCCACCTAGGCGGCTAGTTTGCAGTAGCGCCTTCAGGTGGCACTGCTGAGGCAATTGGTGTCTAAAACGGGTGGGGGGGGGGCGTAGGTGGGGCGAGGCAAATTGGACATTTTTTCGACTGTATATTTTACCGCGGGTGCCGAATTCCAGAATGTGAAATCTTGAGCTAACGAGGGAGTCAAGCCATGTTACCCAAGGTGTAATAGTACATTACAGACCTAGGGTGGTGAATTCGTAAATGTTCTTAGTTCTACGTCTTGCCTTGGCCAAAAAGTGAGATTTTCTCTCCGCGTAGCGGGCAGAAAATCTCACTTTTTGGCCAAGGCAAGACGTAAAACTTTTGACAAACCTCGAGCGGTAATTCGTAAAGCCCCAGATCGCATATTTATGCACAGAAAGCTGCGATCTGGGACATTTACGAATTCACCACCCTAGGTCTGTAATGTACTATTGTTGTACACTCTGCTTTTCATTCCTCCTATGAGAAAACCAGTAACAGCAAGCAGCAAAATCCTACTATGCTCCCTCTAAACAGGAAACAAAATACTTCCTCTCGAATAGGAGTGAAAAAAAACACATTTTACATCCCACTGACCTTATTGCAGATAGCGCAGAGCACCGGCAGCAGCACTTTAAACTTCTCCACCTTGCCGCGCACCATGTCGGCGATGCGCTTGGCACCTGGGTACTCGAACATCTGTTTGCCGAGCTTATAGAGCAGCTTCCACCAGGCCTCCACATCCTCGGCTATCTGCTCCGCGTCCAGGCCTAGGAACGGGCCGTGGTACCTGGACAAATAAATGTAACCCTTTAAGCCCCACTTGAACTATACTTTTTTTTTTTGAAGGCTATCTCCATTACAATAGTACATTTCGATACTAGTGCGGAAAGTGTGTCATTACTGATGAAGATTACATGAAGAATGACACTTCCGCACGTGTATCGAACGACGTTTTTTAATACAGTTGCGAAAAAATAAGAAAAACAACGAGTAAGGAATTAGAAACGTTTATATTATTAATTTTGTAATTGCAATAGAACTGAAAAATAATAAGGTTATACAAAAATTAAAAAAATCTCCTAATAAAAAATTCTTCTATCTTTATTTATTTATTTTTTATTGACATAATAGTTAATGGCACAATTTGTACAATTATTGAGAGTGATATTGAAAGTTTTTGCTGGTAAATTAAGTGTTTGGCTGACTGAATTATTAATCTCACATGTCTGTGAAGATTGAGTCACTGGGAAAAGAGAAAAGCACTAGTTCGCAAAAACCAACTTTGCGCACGCTAAACAGCTACGTAAAGTAGCACTTTTTGAGCAACTGTATTAAAAATATTATTATCATTTATTTTTATTTTTGGACCCTTGGAGACTATACAGCTGCAAGGTCATAGATTTAAGTTTAAGTTAGGGACTATACATCCCTTCGATGTAATTTTAGTACGTACGTGTATATTTTATACATATAGTGCAAATGTAAATTTTGTAACTAAGTATGTGGAATTTTTGCACACTTACGTAAACATAGACAATTTTTCAAATTTTTTTTTAAATCGACTTGTTAAATCGGGATGTAAAATGTGTAATTTTTCGTTTTTTTTGTGTTCAGTATCGTTTATATAGTACTCCTTTTATTTTTCAAGATACAGGCGCGACTTCTTCTACAGACTTATTAGTAGTAGTAGTAGTAAGATACTGTGATAGTACTGTAGAGATCTTCTACTATCTAAAGTCCCGCGCCTTCACATTTCAAAACGCTTCAATGTATTTAAAAAGCACCACCAACGCTCTCAAGACATGTGTGCGTGCTAAGACAGCCATCAACTATGCGTTGAGAGTGTTGGTGGTGCTTTTTAAATAATAATAAAAAAATTGAAGCGTTTTGAAACGTAAAGGCGCGGGACTTTAGATAGTAGAAGATCTCTAGAAGATCTGTAGGCTACAAACCACTTCTCGTAGCCGTCGTAGAAGTCGTGCGCGGTGTGCCACAGCTTGTGGAAGGGGTCGATGCCCGCCAGCATGGTCTGCAGGCTGAAGTACACCGACACCTCCTGGTCCAGCAGCACTTCCTCGTTGATGATCTCTTCGGCCTCGTATTTGTCATCCTGTACAGGTTTACACAGATCTTAGATTTAAGTTTAAGTTAGGGACTATACATCCCTTCAATGTAATTTTAGTACAGTCAGCAGCAGAAGTAGATAAGCTGTCCAGGTGTTCAAAATGACCTGCACACGACCTTATTCCTAAGACGTTAAGGGCGTGTGTAGGTCATTTTGAACACCTGGACAGCTTATCTACTTCTGCTGCTGACTGTACGTACCTATATGTATATTTTATATATTTTATACATATAGGTACATTTATATATATAATGTAAATTTTGAAAATTTTGAAAAATGGCCTGCTTGGGTTTGTTGCGGCGCTTCTTCTCAAGCAATGGGTCTAGGAAGCGCTGGTAAATTCTTTTTCTGACGTGTAAAAGTGCCCCTATGTAGCCAATTTGCTGAATAAATGATTAAATTTTTTTTTTTAATTTTGAATCAACTTAGAAGGCGTGTGTATTAAGCAAAAATAGTCTCTGCGTCAACGGCTTAAGTGCTTCACCGCGCGCCTTCTAAGTTGTGTACACGTGAATTGGTAGTAATTGGAGTAATTACACAATACACATTAGAAGTTTTATTTTAAATTAAATATTATTTTTTGTACTTAGTACCTACGAAATACTGGATTCTCGTGTAAAATTGTGTAAATGACGTGTGAAGATGTGCTTTACTTTAAGATTATTTTACTTCATTTAAAATTATAAAAATATGCTATTCCTCAGGGCACCATTGTAGGTCTCGCCTTTTTCATATTCTACGCTAATGTAATTTAAACATGAATGAATCTAATTAAATACAAGAATAATTACGATCATCATCACGTACCCTTTTCTCGTGTTGAATTAGTATTTTTCTAAATTTTATTCGTTTGAAGAGCGTATAATATTTTTGTGCAATAACGATTAAATAAATAAATAAACCCACCATCAAACTCTTCCAGATCTCGTCGACCTTCCCTGTGACATCCCGCAGCAGGTCCAGGTTTAGCAGCGGCGGGTCGAACCGCCGGAACAGCTCCAGGTCTTTCTCGTGACGCTTCAGCTTGTCCTCGAACACCACCTGAACAAAAATTAGTTGTGTGTTACAATACAATATACTTTATGGAACACCACACATTCAAGGAACTGTACAGACATAATGTAATTACACAAAAGGTATGGAATACAGCAGGCGGTCATACGCTTAATAGCGATCTCTTCCAGACAACCTTTGGATAGTGAACCTTTGGTTCACTCTCCGTCTCCGGATGAAACAAATGACGGTAAGGGCGAGTTGCGCGCCGGCTAGATTCAGGCGGGTGATTCCGTGGCCATTCTGTATGTAGTACTATTAAATAATCTGTGCCAACATTCTCCATTGGTTCGCGCTCGTGAAAAAGGTGTCGGCTGAAAAACAGCACTCCATCCGTGTGGGTCATGCAGCACCCATAATGCCGACTTCTGTGGCCACAGCTTTCATGTATATAATATTTTTTTGTAGTGTTTGGTATAATTATTAACTAGCTTCTGCGGGCGACTTCATCCGCGTGGAATTCGTTAAAAAGATACCCGCGGGATGTATGGATGTGGGATAGCAGTTGCGTGGATGTCCATGCTGACACATTACCATTAAGTTTTTTTACAATCACAAGTGATTTAATATTAATTACATTTAGTAGTGCATGCAATCTCATTTAATGTAACCACGAAAGTCTTGTATTTAATATACTCTTAACTATTAATTAAGTTCAGTGCATGATTTGTGTGAAAGCTGTGTTTACCTTTAACTGGTTGTACATTTAGCATAGTTTTACTTGTATCATCTAATTGTTATACTCGATGTAACAACTGTTGGTAAACCAATAAATAAATAAAATAAAATAAATAAAAATCGCTTTCTGTGTTTAGTATCTTTTATATAGGCCCCTCGACTTGATAGTTTATTTTAATTTTGAAGTTTCATACGCGACTTCTTCTACAGACTTATTATTAGTATATAGATTTAATTTACATGTGCATGTTAGTAATGTTAATGTAGTAATAATCATTTTTTTCTTCTTTACCTTGCGGCTGCGCAGCTTGTCCTCAGCCATGGTCTTCTTGGTGTTGAGGGTCTTGAGCGTCAGGTCGATGGAGTCCTCCATGTCGAGCGGCCAGAGGAACACGCGTGTGTTCAGGTTTATGTCCTCGACTGGAACAAACGCGTGGAATGACGTATTATCAGTACATATTTTATTACGGGACAAAATGACGTTTCTGTATGGAATGACAGCTCGGCGGCCGTATTTAACGACCAGGAGTCCGTCGACTGTGCTTGAATCAACCGACCCTCTGAAAAAAATTCAAAATCGTCATCTGCATTAACGCAACCATAAGCTACCAAACAGTTCGGCGTATCCAATCCACCTCGCTCAAAAGTAACGTAGCATCCTACTACTACTACTACAGCCTATTTGCGTCCCACTGCTGGGCACAGGCCTCCTCTCATCACGAGAGGGTTTGGGCTATAGTCCCCATGCGGGCCCAGTGCGGATTGGGGACTTCACACACATCTTTAAAGTACCTAATCGCAGATGCGTGCAGGTTTTCTCACGATGTTTTCCTTCACTCTAAAAAAATTAAAAACCTATAAAATATGCTTAGACTCGATAGCCGATACTGTGGGTTAATTATTTGTCATAGGATCCGACCCACCATGTATAATGTGATGCGAATTTGTAATGACTTAGGGTATACACCTGTAATGTTACATGTTTGAATAATAATTAAATGATTCTAACTTTGTATGCGCAAGAAGGCTCAAGGTCACCCAGAGGGCAATGGAGAGGGCTATGCTCGGGGTTTCTCTGCGTGATAGAATCAGAAATGAGGATATCCGCAGTAGAACTGGGGTCACCGACATAGCCCGAAGAATTGCGAGCCTTAAGTGGCAGTGGGCGGGGCACATTGCTCGCAGGACTGATGGCCGATGGGGCCAGAAAGTCCTGGAGTGGCGTCCGCGAACCGGTAGACGAGCTGTCGGTAGGCCTCCAACAAGATGGAGTGACGACCTTGTAAAGGTCGCGGGAACGCGGTGGATGCGAGTGGCACAGGACTGGTCTGAGTGGCGCGGCTTTGGAGGAGGCCTATGTCCAGCAGTGGACGTCTATCGGCTGAAATGATGATGCGCACTCACAAGTTAGATGCGCGTGGTTCATCAGAAACAGCACGTATTCGGCGGTGGTCCGGGACTTCTCGCGCAGATCGAACAGCGCGCAGTCGCGGCAGTCAGAGATGTAGTTCACCAGTTCCACCAGCTGTGCAGTAGTCTCGGGAGATTCCGACGCGCGCGCAGCCATTTCCTCGTACACGTTGCAGATGCTACGATAAGAATAGAATGATATTGACATTTTGAGACTGTCGACATCTATGGAATTTATATTTATTTGACAATGGAGGCCATCTCCATAATATTTTTTTTTCTGGACTCTTGGAGACTATACATCTCTAAGATCTTAGATTTAAGTTTAAGTTAGGGACTATACATCCCTTCAATGTAATTTTAGTACGTACTAAACTATATACAATACAATATACTTTATTGAACACCACACAATCAAGGAACAGTAAACATTATGTAATTACACAAAAAGGTATGGCATACAGCAGGCGGTCTTATCGCTATATGTATATTTTATACATGTAAGTAATGTAAATTTTGTAAATAAAGGCCTTCTGCTTGAGTTTGTTGCGGCGCTTCTTCTCAAGCAATGGGTCTAGGAAGCGCTGGTAAATTCTTTTCTGACGTGTAAAAACGTTAGAATTTGAGGGGAAAACAATCTTCCTAGGCTTTACTCTAGACTCAAAACTGCGTTGGAACGAACATATCTCTTCCTTAGCAGGTAGACTTAGTTCTGCAGCATATGCAGTAAGGCGTAGTAGGCAGCTCACTGACGTCGAGACGGCCAGGTTAGTCTATTATAGTTATTTCCATAGTGTCATGTCTTACGGAATTATACTTTGGGGGAGAGCAGCTGACATTCAAACCATCTTTGTGTTGCAAAAGCGGGCTGTACGTGCAATATATCAACTTGGGTCTCGGGTCTCCCTTAGAGAAAAATTCAAGGAGATAAACATTCTTACCGTTGCGTCACTATACATATTTGAAAATATCATGTATGCTCGTAAGAACTTGCACGACTTTAAGCATAACAGTGATGTTCACAATTTTAACACTAGGAATAAGGATAAACTTTTTGTTACTGGTTACCGTCTTCGTAAAGTGAGCTCTTCGTTTGTTGGGAACTGTATACGATTTTATAACAAATTGCCTTCTGATGTTGCTAATATGCCATTTAAAAAGTTCAAGTCGTTCATTAAGTGCCGCCTTTTAAAGAAGGCATATTATTCGGTGAATGACTTTTTAGATGATAAGAATCCTTTTAAGCCAACTGTTTAGGTTATTATTATTGACTAGTAACATGATATGTGTCTCGCTGGGCAAACATTAACTCTTTTTTTTTTTTTCTCTTTCACTACCAAATTTGTCCAGCAGCTGGAGCATGTCATGCTCGCTTTAAGGTCCTTGCTTACAGCGGCGTCGTTGATCGGGTCGCCACCTTCCCTAAGAAATGGTTGAGGGAGGTGATGGCTGAGATACGCGTCACGCTCGTGAACGGGTGCTGTCTGTGGGGTCCGGTCTGTTCATGCTTGCAAGGACGTTTAAAAATAATCATTAGCTTTAAATATATTACTAAGTCAAACATTTTAAGCGAGAGACCTCATCATGTTCTTATTGACATGTATTAATGAACTCTTTTATACATGATGTATTTCATTATTTATTGACATTTTGAGACTGTCGACATCTATGGAATTTATATTTATTTGACAATGGAGGCCATCTCCATAATATTTTTTTTTCTGGACCCTTGGAGACTATACATCTCTAAGATCTTAGATTTAAGTTTAAGTTAGGGACTATACATCCCTTCAATGTAATTGTAGTACGTACCTATATGTATATTTTATACATGTAATGTAAATGTTATAACTATGTGTAAATTTTGAAAAAAGGCCTTCTGCTTGAGTTTGTTGCGGCGCTTCTTCCCAAGCAATGGGTCTAGGAAGCGCTAGTAAATTCTTTTCTGACGTGTAAAAGTGCCCCTATGTGGCCAATTTGCTGAATAAATGATTGAATTGAATTGAATTATATTGAATTGAATTGAATTGAATTGCCCCTATGTGGCCAATTTCCTGAATAAATGATTAAATTTGAATTGAATATGAAATTATGACGCCTTCTCGTGATGAGAAGAGGCCTCTGCCAGGGAGTGGGATGTAAATCGGCTGTTGCGGTGGAAATTATAGCACAAGGATATCGTAAGGAAGAAACCGAGTTGTGAAAATGGTTTACGACAACAGCAGAGAGCAGAATCAGGTGAGATGTCGTAAAACTCGTAAATTTCATTTCATTTCATATTCCGTAGACATAGTCAATAGTATAATAGTCAAAGAGCGAGTGTAGGTAATTATGAGATCTCCGGCTACTGACTGTAGATACGTGTAAAGTTAAAATTTAAAGAGAGTAGCGAAGATTGATAAGGAATGAATATATGAGTTTAAACGGAAAACGACAGGAAACTTAGAAAATGTTAAGCATTTAAATAAGAAAGATGGAAGGGATTTATGACACTACTTAGTGCCTAATACTTTGAAATTAACTACCTATTGGAAAGAGGGTAAAACCATTGATCTATTATAAGTAAGGATTCACAATCAGCCGGAGGATAATGACCCGTCAAAACAGGTGCCCGAACAACTCGGGCACCTGTTTGGCGCTCAGTAAATTTGACACTTAAATCTTATAGTGTTAGGCTTACTTTTGTATAAAATATTTATCTTGACACATATTATAAAGAGGCGTTATTAGCATATTGGAACGTATTTTCTAATGTTAGTTTGCTCGATATATTTTGTCATTTTCTGTTAGGCACTGTTCGTCCATATGTTATTATAGGTCAATGGCACCGCCCCTAACCATTTTCTGCTTTGCCTAAAGGTTGACTGGTAGAGAATGCCTCAAGGCATTAAGTCCGCCTTTCCTACACTAAGTTTTCTTTATGTGCAATAAAGTTTAAATAAATAAATAAAATAAATGGGTAAATCGCTATGCTAGGAGGGCAAGGGAGGACCGCTGGCAGTTTCCCCACTTGTTACAACGGAAGGTTGCATGGATGTCGCGCCAGAATAACCCGTGGTCATTGCCACGCTTCAATTTTTAAGAATTCTCTGTAATCACCCCTGACCACTCACCCGCGGTTCCACTTCCTGTTGACCAGTACGAAGTGCTCGACGATGTGCATGCGCAGCCCGTCCACGATGTCCCACATGGTGTCGTTGAGTGGACCACAGTCCAGCATCACCATGTTCAAGGGTATGTCACGCCGGAGGAACAGGATCTCGTCTCGGAGAGCCTCGTACTCGTAGATCCGGGCTGAGAAGTCCTGGGGCGGAGACAGAACTTTTCACTCCTCCTATTTGAAAAGGAGTACTTTGTCCCTCTTCAGTTCAGCCCCGCAAACAGGAAACAAAGTAAGACTTTGTTCACTAGGGAGCAAAGTACGATTTTGTTCCCTGCTGCTACTGGTTTTCTCATAGGAGGAGTGAAAAGCAGAGTGTGCAACACGGTAGCAAAATTATTTAAACCTTGGGTGACATAGCTTGAATCCCTCGCTAGCTCAAGATTCCATCCGTCTGGATTAAATCCGTCACCCGAGATAAAATATACCATTTTGCTCCTTAGTCACACAATCTACTATTGTTCCATTGTAAACATCAAGCGCTACGTGAGTAGATAGCAAATGGCAACCGTGATACAAGCTCTGATTAATATTAGATTCTGGGTTAAGCTCCGTTAATGCAAGTGGGTATTAGGTTAAAATTCCGCTTGGGAAAAACTACGTTTCTAAGCATGCCCCTCACATCTACGAACGAGATTGTTTGTTTATCATTGATGAAACTAGCAACGTTAAAAAAGCCGTGGTGGCCTAGTGGTTCGACCTACCGTCTCTCATGCCGAGGGTTCGATTCCGGCTCGCACCTCTAAGTTTAAGTACTTATGTGCGAAATTCAATTTGAATTTACCACTGAGCTTTTCGGTGAAGGACAAAATCGTGAGGAAACCTGCACGCATCGGTGAAGCAATTCAAAGATGTGTGTGAAGTCCTCAATCTGCACTGGGCCCGCGTGGGGACTATAAAATAGCCCTAACCCTCTTGTGATGAGAGGAGGCCTGTGCCCAGCAGTGGGACGCAAATAGGCTGTAGTAGTAGTAGTAGTCCAAAAAAAAACAAAGTTACCTTAAGATACGGAGGAGGTTCCTGGCCAAAGAAAGCCATCAGGTCCTGCCGGGCCGTGCCGTCCAGGATGTAGTAATACGGTTCGTAGCGCGAGAGGAAGGACTTGGGCCCAGGTTTGTTCACGTGGTAGTGACGGATTGAGGCGTTGATAGTATCCAACATGTACTCTTCTTCCGGATACACGCCTAGCAGGTAGGGTCTGGGTCTGATGGTTCCTGTGAAGAATGGAGTTTTATAGTTATACTACTTCAGCCTATTTGCGTCCTCTCATCACGAAAGGGTTGGGCTATAGTCCCCACGCGGGCCCAGTGCGGATTCGGGACTTCACACACATCTTGAATTACTTCGCAGATGAGTGCAGGTTTCCTCACGATGTTTTCCTTCACCGAAAAGCTCAGTTGTAAATTCAAATTGAATTTCGCATGAGTAAACTTAGAGGTGCGAGCCGGAATCGAGCCCCCGACCCCCTGCATGAGAGGCGGTAGGTCGAACCACTAGGCCACCACGGCTTCACTAGTACTGCTGGTCGGCTGGTGGTAGCTTATAGTTATAGCACATAATATTTTATAGTACCACATACAAAATGGCCACGGAATCACCCGCCTGAATCTAGCCGGCGCGCAACTCGCGCCCAACTAGCCTTTACCTTCATTTGTTTCATCCGGAGAGTGAATCGTTGGTTTGCGTAGTGGTACACACACATTTACAAGTGTACAGACGTCCTTGCACGCACACAGACGTCCTCGCACGCAAACATTGACACTTCATTTGAATCGTGTTCGAAATCGTGCTTTTAAGGCCATGTCCGCCGTGTGGTTATAGTAACGCAAACGAATTTCACTGGAGTCCAAAAATACAGATGAAGCCAGCAGCATTACTAGGTGTGCTATCGAACGGCTCGAAATAGTCCACGCGCTCTCTTACTAGATCATGGTTTGTCACTTAGTGTCAAAAAGTGTTGAAACACAAACCAACGTAAATGGTGGGTGGAGTCGACGCTCTAATAGAAAACCGCCTTCAAACTACATTGTCAAATTCATTAGAATATTGTCATTTTTTTATGTATAACTAGCTTCTGCCCGCGACTTCGTCCGTGTGGAATTCGGTTCTAGCGTTTATAACAAATCATATACGAAAACCTTCCTCTTGAATCACTATCTATTAAAAAAAACCGCATCAAAATTCGTTGCGTCATTTTCAAGATCTAAGCATACCATATTAGGGACGGTCTGTCTGACAGCGAAGCGACTTTGTTTTATACTATGTAGTGAAGATTGACAAACAGGCAGACGGGTGGGCCGTTTGCCTGTTTGTCAATCTTCACTGATGGTGACTAGTCACCGCCGCCTATAGACATTTGTAACACCAGAGGCATCACCAATGCGTTGGCGATCTCGAAGATATTTGATGAACCCCATTTTGAAAATCCCCAAATCGTAGCGCAGAGGGAAAATCGAGGCAGGAAGTTCATTCCAAACGGTTGACTTGGCATCGACTATAAGATGTCACATACTTACCTAACAGCCGCCTATAGACTGCCAGACTGCATCAATAGAGGCGTCATTGGTTGCCGGTCTTGGCCTAGAACCCGGCTTCAAACGATGAAAGACAGCGCGAGGCTGCTTTGCGCCATGACGTTTAAAAATAATCATCAGCTTTAAATATATTACTACGTCAAACATTTTGTGCGAGAGACCTCATCATGTTCTTATTGACATGTATTAATGAACTCTTTTATACATGATGTATTTCATTATTTATTGACATTTTGAGACTGTCGACATCTATGGAATTTATATTTATTTGACAATGGAGGTCATCTATATATTTTTTTCTCGACCCTTGGAGACTAGGTATACATCTCTAAGATCTTAGATTTAAGTTTAAGTAAGGGAATATACATCCTTTCAATGTAAAATTAATATTTTTTTTTAATTTTTATCTGTTTATTTCAGTGAAAAACTTTAATTTACATTGGTTAAGTACTTAACTATAATCTTAAATTTAAAAAGATTTTTAAGTTAAGGAGTTGCAGCTAAAATGAAAAATTGAAAATACAGATATTATTTCGTGAAAAAACTTCCAAGTAAAGTTTACCTGTACCTACATAAATTGCGATATACGAGTAATATCAGTACATTGTTGCTTTGTTACCTTATATTATTGTTTTTAATATGTACCTTACTTATTACATGTATATTTTATACATGTAATGTAAGTTTTGTAAGTATCTGGAAATTTGGAAAAAAGGCCTTCTGCTTGAGTTTGTTGCGGCGCTTCTTCTCAAGCAATGGGTCTAGGAAGCGCTGGTAAATTATTTTTCTGACGTGTAAAAGTGCCCCTATGTGGCCAATTTGCTGAATGAATAATTGAATTTGAATTTGACCCGGACCTGGGCTCAGATCTTGACACTTGTCCGCAGCTGAAAGAGCAATGACCAACCTGGGTACATGATAGCGTCGACGCTGGGCAGCTGGGAGTTGACGTTGACGATGGTGTGGAACCAGCGCATGATGAGCGCGCGCATTTGGTCGAGCGGCGGGTCGAAGGTCACGCTGGTGCTGCCCGGGTGGCCCACCGCCTTGATGCGGATCAGCGGCCGCTTTATGTACGTGTAGTCTTTGTACTCGGTGCCGTAGTCGTTGCCTTCCTGGAACGGTCGGGGACTTCAGGCCTTATGGAGTTTACGACAATGAAGTTGCATCAACGCCGCTAACCTCGGGTTACTCTAAGTAGAGGCAAGTCCATACAAGTCAACCCGAGTTAACTCCAGGCGCGGTCCCAGGCAAAGATTTTGGTGCGGGTCATGTTCGGATTTTGGGGGTCACGAGTCATAATTGGTAAAAAGGCCATTTTTTCCATGGGACGTGTCTGGTTTTTTTTGGGGGGGGGCATGACTCTCAACGAACCCCCGCTACCCCTAGAACCACGCAAGGTTAACCTAAGGTTAGTGCAAGTGAGCCTAAGGCACCAATTACAAGCGTCGCTTAGTTGGGGGCTACGTCAATATGTGTGATATGTCCCAAGATATTATTATTATTAATTAGCTAGAAAACAGTCGATAGTTTATCGTTCATCGCCGATGGTGGATAATTGTCTAATCCTTACTTCCTTACTAATATTATAAAGGCGAAAGTTTGTTTGGATGGATGTATGGATGGATGTTTGTTCCTCTTTCACGCAAAAACTACTAAACGGATTTTAATGAAACTTTACAGTAATGTAGCTTATAGATCAGAATAACACATAGGCTACTTTTTATCCTGGAAAAACGTATAGTTCCCGCGGGAACGCGATAACCGAATTCCACGCGGGCGAAGTCGCGGGCAGAAGCTAGTGTTAGATTAAATGCGAATAGTGCCAGTTTCTTGTTACATGAGCGAATGTATTATTCTAAACAGTAAAACGTAAAATTAAAAGAATATCCTGAGCACCATTTCAAATTGTAAACAAAAGTAATAGTTAATCACAACAATAGTTTACTTTATTGACCGAATAATTCGGACCTCTCATTAGAGTATTCCTCTCATTTGTATATTCTTTGATTCAGACTTACATAATAATACGCAAAATATTCAGCAAAGTGGTTCACGCTCCGTTCGACCAAATCGCGAACCTGATTCGACATCAAAGCATGTATGGTCCTGAAAAAGCCACCAATAAAATTAGAACTTGCTTATATGAATCACATGACAAGATAATCCCGTTTCAACTATTTCTCGTGTCGTTAATAGCCAATTGGTTATCTCACATTTATTTTGGTCTTTATAAAACTGTAAAACTCGTTGTCATCTTTTGACATTAACCAACTTTATCAAAGTTTTCATAAGCCTAACTTCAAACAGTAGGCCGGGAGATCCTGACACTGAATTCCGAACCATTTGTACCAGGCTGGCGAGTCTACAGGGGTATAATTACGTAATGACGAAAAGGAAAATCATGGTCATAGCGCCAGTACCGGGGGCCCAATCGCGTGAGCGTTAATCGAACGTGTCGCATAAATTACGAAAGTCGAACGATTTGTACCACATAAAATCTTGTATTTTCCGATAGTCGATGAAAAACGAAGTAGGCGATCGCGTAATGCCATACTTCTCCGGCGCGGCCTACATCCCGCCATACCGACGAAAACATGTTAATTAAAAACCAAAAATTGAACCATTTGTACCAGGCTAATTTTTGCACGGATAATCATCGTCGAGTAGCCATTCACGAAAATCAGTATGCCATACTTTTTCAACGGGGCCAAATGGCCGCCATACCGCTCCAAAGATGTAATTTATTTTTATTTTGCAGAACGATTTGTACCACCCTATATTTTTTTTACTCGTTCTTTGTATGATCATAAATATAAGTCTGGTAATGCCATACCTGTAGGAGGCGGCCTGCGTGTACAATATTTTTTAGAAATTGTAAGATTTAATGGGTAATTCGAACGATTTGTACCAGTATGGCACTATTATTTTCCGTAAGTGTGAGGTTCAAAGAACATAAATACAAAATTTCAAACACGTATGTGGCGGCCATGTTGTTTTATATCCAGATGTTATGTTGAATAATATACTATTATCGTCTATATAGGCACATATAACTTTTCCGTTACTGGCTGACTGATAAGAGCGCACAACCGAAGAATTTGGAGTGTATGTTAAAACAGGACACGTACACATTTTAATATTTAAGTCGGCCCGGTGAACTTCGTTTCACCATGGATTCCAATACAAAGTTATTGTCCTTTTTTAGCCGTTCCTTTAGACTTTCTCGATTTTTTTAACGAATTGATTAGCTAAGTACAATGATGTCATACTGTACCAAATGTTACCCTCAAAACGTGTCGAAAAAACAAGTTTTTCAAGTATGGCATCACTTTTTTCCTGTACTAGAAGTATGACAAACATAATAACGGTCACATTGTATCATATACTTTCCAAAAATTAAAATGCCATACTGGTACAAATCGTTCTGCAAAATAAAATAAAATTACATCTTTGGAGCGGTATGGCGGCCATTTGGCCCCGTCGAAAAAGTATGGCATAGTGATTTTCGTGAATGGCTACTCGACGATGATTATCCGTGCAAAAATTAGCCTGGTACAAATGGTTCAATTTTTGGTTTTTAATTAACATGTTTTCGTCGGTATGGCGGGATGTAGGCCGCGCCGGAGAAGTATGGCATTACGCGATCGCCTACTTCGTTTTTCATCGACTATCGGAAAATACAAGATTTTTTGTGGTACAAATCGTTCGACTTTCGTAATTTATGCGACACGTTCGATTAACGCTCACGCGATTGGGCCCCCGGTACTGGCGCTATGACCATGATTTTCCTTTTCGTCATTACGTAATTATACCACTGTAGACTCGCCAGCCTGGTACAAATGGTTCGGAATTCAGTGTCAGGATCTCCCGGCCTACAGGTTCTTATTCGAGTCCATACATAGGGATATAGAATTTCCCATATCCCAAATAAGGATAGGCAGTAGCAGAAAGAGCAAATTACTCGTATAATACAATTTCAAGAAGCGCACTTTATCCACACTTGACGACTGGACTGTGTGGGGTCAGCTATATCACTTTACGCGCCGAATGACGTTTGGACTTTGGGATCTAGTGACTCACTTAGCAGTCGCTTTTAAAGTATCGAATAACAGGTTTATCCGAGAGGCTATAGGGAGATTCCATTTCCGTTCCCTGCAGAATTACTTTGCCCTGAGACGCCCTGTACGTACAGTACGACACGACTTAGAAGGCGCGAGGCGAAGCACTTAACCCGTTGACGCAGTCTATTTTTGCTTAATCTACGCGCCTTTTGAGTTGTGTAAACCTGTATGTCTAATCTAATCTCACCGCCGTTCCAGGTCGCTTACTTAAAGAACTCCTCGACTTGAAAGGTGGACGCCTTCCTCTTCTTCGCGACGTACACGCTCCAGTGTTGCCTCATCTTGATCATTGTGTCTGCCACGTCGATGATCCAGTTGTCCATGAGTTCTGAGCGCGTGTCCGCGCAGACCTTTGTGAGCCGCTCCGTGAATTCGTGCGGGTACTGGGGGAACGGGAGGCCCTCCTGCATTTTTTTCATGTCGCAGATTAACATGGTCTGGTACCTGAGGAGTGGGGTTGTAAGATGGCGTAGCTGGAAAAAAACGATGACGAAGAAAGAGGCCATGCATTTTTCATTGAGAGTTTTTGCTGATGGTAAGAGCTGCAAGGAGCGTCCGGATGGCTGGCATCGCCTTACTCGCCAAGGTGCCGGTAAACAGCAGTGTTCGCGCTGTTCTTTTCCGCTAAGTGGGTAAGGTTGGTGACATCCTCGGTCTCGGTCTACTGTAGTTCTCTAGTACTTGGGTTATTCTACCAGCGTTTCAACCGTCCTCATCAACATTTCCGCATTTTAATGCAGATTAATGTGAGAAGGAACCTTCTATTTTGATTGCATCTGGAGCTATTGGTACGAATGATTTCTGTATAACAGCTTGTTGGAAATCGTTATCACTGAGTCAACAACTTAGTAAACGGTAATGAGGGCGGTTGAGAGAGTATCATCTAGTTGGACAGGTGGTTGGTACTCACTTCACCTGACACATCCTCAAGACACAGGTTGTAGCTGGTGTGCCAGGGCACAGGAGCAAGGATGACCAGGGTAGGCCACAATGGAGGTATATACCTGGGAACAGCTACTGGTTGGTACTCACTTCGCCTGCCACATCCTCCGCAGCTCTAAGACGACGGGGTTTCCCTGGTAGTACCGGTAGTACAGGCCATGGTGGGACAGCTTGTAGCTGGTGTGCCAGGCACAGGAGCGAGGATGACCAGGGTAGGCCACAATGGAGGTATATACCTGGGAACAGCTACTGGTTGGTACTCACTTCGCCTGCCACATCCTCCGCAGCTCTAAGACGACGGGGTTTCCCTGGTAGTACCGGTAGTACAGGCCATGGTGGGACAGCTTGTAGCTGGTGTGCCAGGCACAGGAGCGAGGATGACCAGGGTAGGCCACAGTGGATGTATATACCTGGGAACAGCTACTGGTTGGTACTCACTTCGCCTGCCACATCCTCCGCAGCTCTAAGACGACGGGGTTTCCCTGGTAGTACCGGTAGTACAGGCCATGGTGGGACAGCTTGTAGCTGGTGTGCCAGGCACAGGAGCGAGGATGACCAGGGTAGGCCACAGTGGATGTATATACCTGGGAACAGCTACTGGTTGGTACTCACTTCGCCTGCCACATCCTCCGCAGCTCTAAGACGACGGGGTTTCCCTGGTAGTACCGGTAGTACAGGCCATGGTGGGACAGCTTGTAGCTGGTGTGCCAGGCACAGGAGCGAGGATGACCAGGGTAGGCCACAATGGAGGTATATACCTGGGAACAGCTACTGGTTGGTACTCACTTCGCCTGCCACATCCTCCGCAGCTCTAAGACGACGGGGTTTCCCTGGTAGTACCGGTAGTACAGGCCATGGTGGGACAGCTTGTAGCTGGTGTGCCAGGCACAGGAGCGAGGATGACCAGGGTAGGCCACAGTGGATGTATATACCTGGGAACAGCTACTGGTTGGTACTCACTTCGCCTGCCACATCCTCCGCAGCTCTAAGACGACGGGGTTTCCCTGGTAGTACCGGTAGTACAGGCCATGGTGGGACAGCTTGTAGCTGGTGTGCCAGGCACAGGAGCGAGGATGACCAGGGTAGGCCACAGTGGATGTATATACCTGGGAACAGCTACTGGTTGGTACTCACTTCGCCTGCCACATCCTCCGCAGCTCTAAGACGACGGGGTTTCCCTGGTAGTACCGGTAGTACAGGCCATGGTGGGACAGCTTGTAGCTGGTGTGCCAGGCACAGGAGCGAGGATGACCAGGGTAGGCCACAGTGGATGTATATACCTGGGAACAGCTACTGGTTGGTACTCACTTCGCCTGCCACATCCTCCGCAGCTCTAAGACGACGGGGTTTCCCTGGTAGTACCGGTAGTACAGGCCATGGTGGGACAGCTTGTAGCTGGTGTGCCAGGCACAGGAGCGAGGATGACCAGGGTAGGCCACAGTGGATGTATATACCTGGGAACAGCTACTGGTTGGTACTCACTTCGCCTGCCACATCCTCCGCAGCTCTAAGACGACGGGGTTTCCCTGGTAGTACCGGTAGTACAGGCCATGGTGGGACAGCTTGTAGCTGGTGTGCCAGGCACAGGAGCGAGGATGACCAGGGTAGGCCACAGTGGATGTATATACCTGGGAACAGCTACTGGTTGGTACTCACTTCGCCTGCCACATCCTCCGCAGCTCTAAGACGACGGGGTTTCCCTGGTAGTACCGGTAGTACAGGCCATGGTGGGACAGCTTGTAGCTGGTGTGCCAGGGCACAGGAGCGCGGATGACCAGGGTAGGCCACAACGGAGGCAGGAACGCAATGCGAAGACGGACGCATTCGCTCGGGTCCTCTAGTATGTACGCAAGGAGGCATCTGGGGAGTTAGAAACATCAGCCTGTGATCGCTCATTCATCATCATTTCAGCCGATAGACGTCCACTGCTGGACATACTCGTAGGCCTCCCCCAAGGCGCGCCACTCAGACCGGTCTTGTCACACTCGCATCCACCGCGTTTCCGCGATTTTTACAAGGTCGTCACTCCATCTTGTTGGAGGCCTACCGACAGCTCGTCTACCGGTTCGCGGACGTCACTCCAGAACTTTCTGGCCCCATCGCTCCGGGGTGATCGCTCATTCCCTAAATATAAATGTCATTCTAAATCCTAAGGCCGACTTACTCGTACATTTACACAGCTAATCTAGAGTTAGCCTTTAACTCGAGTTAAGTTACGACTGAACCTGACCGAGTTAAGAGGATAATAACCCGAGGTTAACAGCGTGGTGTAAGAGGGTCTCAATGACTGCCGCAAATATTGAGACTCTTTTTTTGAACGACGACCTAAACAAAAAGAATGAACCTCCAAAAGCAGCCGATTTGATTTTTTAAATGCTTCTCTCTGTAGATAAACTATGGTAAGTTTAAGGAACACGAATGAAATAATCAGTCATTAGAAAATTAAAAGGATAAGGAAAGAGTACCGTGCTTCTTCTTTGACTCATGAATGAAAGGAGAATATGGGAGAATATTGTTGCGGCGCTTCTTCTCAAGCAATGAGACCCATTGCTTGTGAAAGCAATCAGAAGCGCTGGTAAATTCATTTCTGTTAAATTTATTTAAAAGTGACGTGTTAAAACTATTTGCTGAATTCATATTTTTATTTTCATATGAAACAGTACGACTAATTTTTAGGGAAAGTATCGAATCATAAATATCGCCAAAGAACTGTTAAGGTATATACTTGGATAGAAGCAAACAGCGTGATATAGCACGACACAACTTAGAAGGCGCGCGGCGAGCACTTAAACCGTTTTCGCAGAGTCTATAATTGCTTAATCCGCGCGTCTTCTAAGTTGGAACTAACTGCCTACCCCAACGGGGATCGGGCGTGAGTTACGTATGTTCGTCAAGACTTACCTCTTCATAGCCATGAGGAAGAACTCCCTGATGTCGGTCTCGCTCTGCCGCACGCAGGCGTTGTACGTGAGCGACAGAAGTCTCCTCTTGATGGGCAGGGTCTGCCTGTCCACCGCGGCCTTCGCTCGCGCATAGAGCCGCTGCGGGAAGTCTGGCAGGTGCTTGCCCACTAACGCCTGGAAGGTACCTTGTAATGTAATGGTAAAATTAGGGGTTCGGAGCTCGGAGGGCGAGAGTATCAGAAGATTCCAGGTTCGGATCCTGGAAAGGTCGCCATGTAATGTAATGGTAAAATTAGGGGTTCCGAGCTCGGAGGGCGAGAGTAATAGCCGAGTATGATACGAATAGAATTCCCTTTATTATCAAAAAACCTTACATTAAATACAGTAGGATTGTCGCTGAGACAAGCAATATGCGTTTATGTAGCAGTAAACTATTGTGTTACTGCTAAACACCGAATGATGATAATCAACACACTTCAACCGACGGCCGGATTGGTCCAGTTGGTAGTGACCCTGCCTTCTGTTCCGACGGTCGCGGGTTCGAGTCCCGCTCAGGGCAAACTTTGTGTAATGAACACGAATGTTTGTACTTGAGTCATGGATGTTTACTATTTATATATGTATGTATTTCTCTATATAAGTATTTATATCGTTGTCTAGCACCCATAGTACAAGCTTTGTTTAGTTTGGGGCTAGGTCAATATGTGTGAAATGTCCCAAGATATTTATTTTATTTTATTTATTTAACCTCCTGGTTGGGATGGTTGGGTACAGACCAGGATCTACAGCTACAGACCAAGGGTGCGTTGATTCTAACCGTCCGTTAAAGTTAACGTTAAATATTTTACAATGGGATAAAATGACTTTTCTGTATGGAATGACAGCTCGGCGTGGCCGTATTTAACGACCAGGAGTCCGTCAACTAAGCATGAATAACTCACCCCAAGTCGGCACTCGTATACTACTACTACTACTACAGCCTATTCGCGTCCCACTGCTGGGCACAGGCCTCCTCTCGTCACGAGAGGGCTTGGGCTAATAGTCCCCAGTGCGGATTGGGAACTTCACACACATCTTTGAATTACTTCGCAGATACGTGCAGGTTTCCTCACGATGTTTTCCTTCACCGAAAAGCTCAGTGGTGAATTCAATGAATTTCGCACATAAGTAAACTTAGAGGTGCGAGCCGGAATCGAACCCCCGACCCTCTGCATGAGAGGCGGTAGGTCGAACCACTAGGCCACCACGGCTTAACGTACCACGGCACTCGTATAGCACGGTTACAACTTAGAAGGCGCGCGGATTGGGCAATAATAGGCTCTATGTTAACTGCTTAAGTGCTTCGCTGAGCGCCTTCTAAGTAGTGTTGTGCTATACTTACGAAGATGCGAATTAATTAAAGAGGGTTTACTCCGAAAGTTGGCAACGTCGCAAATAGCTGTCAAATATTGCGCTGTTTTCATTAATTTCTAAATATTACTGAATGAGAACATGAATTTTCGCTGTATGGTTGAATAAAACATTAAGTATGGATTGCAACAATTATCATAGGAACACGAAATTTGTAGGATTATGGAAGTACTATCTTTTGAAAACTTTCCATCGCATATTCCATGCATTTTAATGTAATCTTATCATTTGAATGCCTAACCAACAAATATAAAACGAGACGCGTCATTCAACCATAGAACGATAACTTCTTTTTTAATTCAGAAATATTGAGAAATTAATAAAAACAGCGAAACATTTGACAGCTATATGCGACGTTGCCAACTTTCGGGATAAACCCTCTTAATGCTATAGAAGCGAGCTGAAAATGAACATAATAGCAATGGTACCACCAGTCTATTTTGTGTCCACAAGTGGGCACAGGCTTCGTCTCATAACGAGAGGGTTTTGCGGATTAGGGACTTCACACACTTCCTTGAATTTCTTCACAGGTGGCAGGTTACATCACGATTTTTTTTTTGTGGTAGTGGTAAATTCAAATTGAATTTACGTACCGTGGTCAAGTAGTAGTCTATCCTCTCCAAATCCTTGGGATGTATGTATCGATAATGTTCCTCTTCCGTTATCTGTAGCATCTCGATTTTCTGCTGATCCGGGTCTTTTGGCTCCTCAAACTGTAGCCTTTCCAAATGTCTAAGAAAAAAAAAACACCTTTTTTATTAATACAACTAGCTTCTGCCCGCGACTTTGTCCGCGTGTAATTCGTTTATAGCATTCCCACGGGAACTATGCATTTTTCCGGGATAAAAATAGCCTATATGTTGACCAGTGTTATAAACTCCCCCATATCAATTTTTTTTGTTGCAATCCGTCCAGTAGCTTTCGAGTTAAATCCGGACATATACACATGTACTTACATACATACAGATTTTTTCTAAAAATCGTTATTTTGTGTTCAATATCGTTTATATAGTCCGATAGTTTCTTTTAATTTTCAAATGTCAGACGCGACTTCTACATAAATTATTAGTATAGACTAAATAAATATTGGTGTTATGGGTTTACTTTTTCAAGGCTATTTGTGCAGCGATCTCGGCTTCTTCTTTCTCCCTCTTTCTCTGTTCTCTCTTTTGACGCCGCGCCTCTGCTTCCGCCTCCTTCTTTCGATTATATGCGCCAGAAACTAAGTCTTCAAGTAGCACGAGTCCTGAAAAAATCACACGATTTGGTTGAAGAGTGAAGAGTTAACAGACATAGTTACTTTCGCATTTATAAATTATAATACTAGGTTCTGCCCGCGACTTCATCCGCGTAGAATTCGGTTATCGCGTTCCCGCGGGAACTATGCTTTTTCGAGGATAAGAAGTAGCCTATTTCCTTTCTCGGGACCCAAACCATCTGCCAAATTTCATCTCAGTCCAGCGGTTGAAGCGTGAAGATGTAAAAGACAGACGGACAGAGTTACTTTCGCATTTATAGTATTAGTATGGATATGGAAATATGGATAGTATAGATTTTTCTATTTGTGAAATCTTCAAACATCAACTTTAGCACGACATGAGTTAGAAGGCGCGCGGCGAAGCAGTTAAGCCGTTGACGCAGGTCCATCATCATCATCATCATTTCAACCGATAGACGTCCACTGCTGGACATAGGCCTCCCCCAAGGCGCGCCACTCAGACCGGTCCTGTGCCACTCGCATCCACCGCGTTCCCGCGACCTTTACAAGGTCGTCACTCCATCTTGTCGCTTGACGCAGGTCTATATTATTGCTTATTCCGCGCGCCTTCTAATCTGTGTAAGCCTGTATCCGTTTTTGCCCTCACCCTTCTGAAGTTTCCCTTTCTCCTGCTGCCGTTTGATTGCGTCGAGGCGCTCCCGCTCTCGTTCCGCGTAGGGCTTCAGCGGCGGGAACTGGAGGTCCCCATTCGGGCCCAGCGGCCCGTACAGCGCGGGCGGCACGCGCCGGCGCGGCGGCATGTTCACCACGCGCATCGTCTTCGTCGCCGGGGTGTAGCAGTTGCCTGTAGGCACAGTATACCGAATAGGCGCCATCGTACCAGTAGCGACACGTCCCGCCCCGCACCAACACAAGTTACCTCAGCCCGCCCGCGGCGAACGTGCGTTGTTTGTCATAGCAAAACCGGTCGGAACGTGCACTCTCGTACACACGCGCACGTATTTGTACAACATAATATTTTAGTGTGCACATTACGTTCAGTTTGTAAACCTCTCGTGATGAGAGGAGGCCTGTTCCCAGCAGTGGGACGTAAAGACGAATGTTGAAGAGGATAGTAAAAATTTACTTGAAAATTGATTGTCTTTTTACGTAATTTATTTGTGGAGTAATGGAGTTCGACTTCTTGAAGTCTCTATTTATCAACTTCCATCTTAAGACGGCCTTTCTGATGGTAAAGCAGCGAGACTTAGAACCAATCCTTGGGGATAGCCTCCAATTGAGTTTCTTTTCTTTGCTTTTCTTGCTGCGCAAGGAAGTGCTGAATACGCTGAGAGGGAAATACTGTTCTAATGGTTTGTTACATTAAGCCTGCGTTGCATCAAAAAGCGAATGACCGTTAAATATGACGAAAGAAAATGAAGATACTCTACGGCGCCATAATTAACGGCCGGTAACTTTCTTGATGCAACCCAGGCGATCCAACGAAATAAAAGACTATGTTACACAGTAAAATGACAATGTTTAATCGGCACTATGTGAGTTCGACATAGTTACCAGTAGAGTCGACGGGCTTGGCGTGGTCGTAGCTGTCCCGGTAGGGAACCCCGCGCGTCCAGGACTGCCGCTGCATCAGCGGCGGGAATTCGCTGCATTGGCCCTCGCTTTCCCCTGGAAATAATAAATAAATGTTTATTTTCAGGTTTCACCCATAGATTGTTAATTACAATTTAGAAATTAGCTAGAAATATACAGACTGTCCCGAAAGTTGGCAACGTCGCATATAGCTGTCAAATGTTTCGTTGTTTTTGTTGATTTCTCAATATTGCTGAATTAAAAAGGAATATATCTATGAACGTCAGTATGACGCGTCTCGTTTTATATTTGTTGGTTAGGCATTCAAATGATAAGATTACATTAAAATGCATGGAAACTGCGATGGGAAGTTTTCAAAAGATATTACTTCCATAATACTAAACATTTCGTGTTCACGACTACTGTCGCAATCCATACTTTATGTTTTATTCAACCATAGAGCGATAATTCATGTTTTAATTGAGTAATATTGAGAAATTAATGAAAACAGCAAAATATTTGACAGCTATTTGCGACGTTGCCAACTTTCGGAGTAAACCCTCTTTAAATACGTTCTCTAGCTGAGCACACGACTCGGCGCTCACCGGTATGCTTTTTCACACGGTCGCTACTTGCCAGTCTACTAACTAAGACTAATGCACGGCTAGTTCACCAACGCCGTTAACCTCGGGTTAGCATCTCACAAGGTCATACAACTAAACCTAAAGTTAAGAGACTAACTCGAGGTTACTTAGGGGTTTGGTGTAAGTAGACCTAAAGAGTCTTCTCACCTCACCCACAGCAACAATTTTGGCGCTCTCGACCACCGCCCGTCATTATATTAGCTAGGATCAAAGACACATGCTTTGTAAAATAAAGAACTGTCTAGACTCTTCTTAAACGGACCTTCAATTTTTGGCAGCCCGCTCGCAGCGGTCTACTTTTTGCGCTTTCGCCATGCGATTAAAGACAGGGGCTAAGAAAAGGAGATTCGCAATCCTTGCGCTCCCGCGTCGCGGCTTTGCAACCGAACTTTAAGCAGCTATAGATTTAAAGATCAACTTGAGCGCCGTGACGCGTGAGCGCGATAGCGAATCTCCCTTACCCTATGTAGCACTTCGAATAGAGCCCGAAGGTGGCTTACAAAATATCTAATCTTATTTAATATAATATCTATGCTATAGCACGACACAACTTAGAAGGCGAAGCACTTAAGGCAGTTGACGCAGAGTCTATTATTGCTTAATCCAAGCGCCTTCTAAGTTAAGTCAACCTGTAAGTGTTTTGTGTTCTGCCTTAGCTCACCTTCAGGGTAGTAGTTCCGGCGTCCACCGGCTTGCTCTTACATTTACGATAGGTTCTCGCCATTCTACCAGCTACGGGTAGGCACAGATAGTTCACCAGTAAGATCTAAGAGTCCTCACACCTCACCCACCTTCTTCATGGCTCCAGCGGTAGTACTTGAGATTTAAGTCACCGCCCGTCATTACATTAGCAGGAACAGTTATTTCTTTTACAAAGACACATGCTTTGTAATAGTACATTACAGACCTAGGGTGGTGAATTCGTAAATGTCCCAGATCGCAAAATTCTGTGGCCCGAACCACTAAACTGTGAACCGATAAATATGCGATATGGGGCTTTACGAATTACCGCCCGTGGTTTGTCAAAAGTTTTACGTCTTGCCTTTCATTTATCATTTATCATTTATTTATTGAATTAATTTGCAATTTACAGATCATTCCATTATATTACAAACTTAATTAAATTACAATTATTAAATAAAAAAATTAAAATTAAATGACTGACTATGTGACTTAGTTATTTTTTTCAAGCATAAGTTTACATTCATGGAGCACTTTCGTAAGCCCCGAGTCAAATAAATCACAATGAGGTGCCTGGCTGAGCATGGAGTTGAGGGCTTGGCCAAGAAGTGAGATTTTCTCTCCGCGTAGCGAGCAGAAAATCCCACTTTATGGCCAAAGGTGATGTAAATATAAAAAACTGTCTAGACTTTGCTTAAACTGACCTTCAATTTTTGGCAGCTCGCTCACAGCGGTCTCGCTTTTTGCGCTTTCGATTTCCTTTCGCCATGCGATAAAAGATGAGAGATGGCTTGCAAAAGATGTCTTCTCTTCTGCCTTAGCTCACCTTCAGGGTAGTAGTTCTTGGCGGCCCGCAGCAGGAGGCTGTCACGGTCGAGCTCTGGGTCGTAGCCGGCGCGCGGCGTCCACGGCGGCCGCGGCTGCGTGCGCGCAGGCAGCACGAAGCGCGACGGGCACGGCTCGGCGTCCAACGGCTTGCTCTTGCGCTTACGATCGCCGCTCGCCATTCTACTGGCTATTATAACGATGGAAGTTTAAAATTTCCGACTCAAAAATATGTTAATTAAGGTGGTTAATTAAGGGGTTATTGTAGCATTTGTAGCTATGGGGCTATTATCTTCAAGTTCTAAGGTGACAGTAGCCGTGATGGCCTAGTGGTTCGACCTACCGCCTCTCATGCTGAGGATCGGGGGTTCGATTCCGGCTCGTACCTCTAAGTTTACTTATGTGCGAAATTCAATTTGAATTAACCACTGAGGTTTTCGGTGAAGGAAAACATCGTGAGGAAACCTGCACGCATCTGCGAAGTAATTCAAAGTCGTGTGTGAAGTCCCCAATCCGCACTGGGCCCGCGTGGGGACTATAGTCCAAACCCTCTCGTGATGAGAGGAGGGCTGTGCCCAGCAGTAGGACGCAAATAGGCTGTACTAGTAGTAGTAGTGTAAGGTGACTCGGGGCTATAGAGTTGCAATACGAATCTTCTAGGTGTGCATTCCTCTAGAACGTGACATAGATAATGCTATAGAAATAAATCTTTTGGCAGTTAAACCTGTGTTACTATTCGGAAAATACTGCAGAAAAGAAGATACATCTAAAGGATGCAATAGCTACAATAGCCCCGAGCCACCTTACTAGCTTCTGCCTGCGACTTAGCGAGCGAGTAATTCCGTTAGCGCGTTCCCATGGGAACTATGCATTTTTCAGAGATAAAACGTAGCCTATGTAAATCCGTCTCATATTAAGGGATTAGGACCAAATTCCAAATTTCAATACCACATTTCATAGAAATCGGTTCAACTGTGAAAAGGTGGTTATATTTTCAGGATAGGATGAACAGCGATAGATGAAACAATCGGGTAGGTAAATATGGTATACGCATTTCTAATATTAGCAATGCACTGCTAGGTAGGTAGGTAGTTGCCTACTGAAGCCGTATATGAAATATTTATTAAATCAGGCGACCCCATACACACACGCGGACCCAAAAGGACTAAACGAAGCTATGAACAACACATTGCGAGGTTTAAAAGTTTTCAGACATTCTAATCTTCTTAACTTTTAACTGCGCTAAAAAGTAGATACGGCATTTGTTCATCAATTATTAATTACTTAAAATAAACTTACTTACCTTACAGAAAACACCAGCTTTTCAAACGAACATTGTTTATTATTTATTACGAAAACTGTTCACAAACAAACACTTTACGTGTCAAGAGATGCGTCTCCATAGAAACGGAAACGTTGTCACTATGGAGAAAAACATTTTTTAATGGACTGTTTTAAGTGTAGGTACAATAAGTATCGTTCGTAAAAGGTTCAATAACTCAAGTGTTATTGATTTTCTTTGCTGATCAAATACTAGCTTTTGCCCGTGACTTCGATTGCGTTGAATTTTATTACTAAGCTTCCGCACCCATTTTCACACCCTTTAAGGGAGTTTTAGGTTAAATGAAAATGGGACTTATTAATATATAAATCAAAAACAAAGGAGATAAAAAAAGGAAAAAGACTGATTGGAAACCTTGGAAAAGACCTGAAAAACAGGGTGGGCTGTCGGCGCACACTGCCTTTGGTTTCAACGAGAAACGTCGGTTTCCCAGACTCCGCCTGTCTGTAATACTATCTTAAGGCCATAACTCCGAGTTGACTATAATATATGAGCTAAGTAATAACACTAAAATCAAGTATCTAAGACTAGTTATCTGACTTATACCCATATGATTCGTAGCCATTTTAAAGACGTCAAAAAACACCAACAGACGATCTGATAGAGATCTTCTACTATCTAAAGCCCGGCGCCTTCACATTTCAAAACGCTTCAATTTTTTTATTATTATTTAAAAAGCACCACCAACACTCAACGCATAGTTGATGGCTGTCTCAGCACGCACACATGTGTTGAGAGTGTTGGTGGTGCTTTTTAAATACATTGAAGCGCTTTGAAATGTGAAGGCGCGGGACTTTAGATAGTAGAAGATCTCTAACAGATAACCTACTCCTGTTTAACCCGCTCGTTTCCCAAATTTTTACACTGGCAGAAATGCACCACCCGCGCAATTGCCACACAGCAAAAAAAAATTAGCATTCACAAGGAGTAGAATGATAAAAACAATATTAAAAAATATATTTTTATTAAATAGATAACATTTATTTATCCTTCTTCAGGCAGCGGCGTTGCCACCATAAATTTCATGGTGGGTGGCGCTTCAACGAACGTTACTCCGTGCCTCCTCGTCAGGTCATCATAGCTGATCTCCGCAACCTGACCAGAGAAACGGATTACATAGAGTTAGGGTAAAGCACGACACAACTTAGAAGGCGCGCCAATTAAGCAGTAAAAGACGCTGCGACAACTGCGTAAGTCCTTTTCCGCGCGCCTTCTATTACATGTCGTGCTATAGGTAAGTTTTGAATGCGCAGGCTAGTTTCGCTTGCAGTGTTTTTTATTTTTATTTTTTATTTCATAAAAGTGACATGCTTCTTACAAATAACATCTGCCAAACTGCTGAGCAAGATTCGGGGTTTCCTTGGTCCAAGTAAGCACAGCACATGTTTCTGAAAAAAGAAGTGTTGACGTTTGACGGTGACAGTTCTCGCTTCCTTCGTACGAACATAATTTTACGTGTTTTAAGAATTTTATTGGAAAAATAGCCTTTTGATGACTGCTTTTGCTTACTGGAATTTCGATTCTGCTTGGCCCGAACGACGACGTATGCTTTAAACACGTTATTACGAATGAAGCAAAAACTGTCACCGTCAATAGTGTCAACACTTTATTTTTAAGAAGTAGTGCTGCATACTTGGACCAAGGAAACCTTTATTTAAATCGTCATAACACAAAATCAATTTCTTTTTTTACGCGAAATCTACGGCACGGAAAATTCAGAGATTTTTTTCTCTTGATACGGAAGGTTATTTCTATACATAAAAAAATAATCGAGCACATTGTCATTTTTCACCCATAGCCAATTGCAGACTGTGCTACTGGCAAGCAAAGGTGAGATAGAGGACTAAAAAATTAAAAAATGACCTGTCGCCATCCGCCGCGAGCCGCGGCCGCCTGCGTGCCGTAAGCGGTCATCCAAGCACCTGTCATCGGGACGCCGTGGGCGCCGCACATCAACCGCCTGTCACGACATAGGGATTCATAAAAACTGGTTGGAATACAGCTGGGGCTCTACTCGAATTCAATTCAATTCAATTCAATCATTTATTCAGCAAATTGGCCACATAAGGGCACTTTTACACGTCAGAAAAATAATTTACCAACGCTTCCTAGACCCATTACTTGAGAAGAAGCGCCGCAACAAACTTAAGCAGAAGGCCTTTTTTCAAAATTTACAAAATTTACATTACATGTATAAAATATAGGTACGTGACTCCAAGGGTCCAGAAAAAAAAATATGGAGATAGCCTCCATTGTCAAATAAAAATAAATTCCATAGAAGTCGACAGTCTCAAAATGTCAATAAATAATGAAATACATCATGTATAAAAGAGTTCATTCATACATGTCAATACATGATAAGGTCTCTCGCTTAAAATGTTTGACTTAGTAATATATTTAAAGCTAATGATTATTTTTAAACGTCCTTGCAAGCATGAACATACCGGACCCCACAGACAGCACCCGTTCACGAGCGTGAACGGTACATAAGGAGCGTATCTTCATATCTCTAAATAAAAATACACTGTCTCTTTATCACCGGATTCTCCCACGCTCATGACGATAGTGCTAGCGGTCCGTCCGGGATAGTACCACCGTATTTCCCCGCAAACCTGCCGCCAAATAGCAGCGCTTGCACTGTTCCGGTAGGGGGTTTAAGGCAGCCGGTGAAATTACTGGCACAGAGGCACTCCATCTTAGGCCTCAGGATGGGAAACGTCGAGATCTTATAGTTTCGTTATAAGAAATCATAACATTTCGGTGTCTATAGGCCGCAGTGACCGCTTACCATCAGATGGCCTGTGTGCTCGTATAGATAGATAGATAGATAGATAAAACATTTATTTGTTGCTACAAACACACACATACACATAAAAAAACATCGCATAAGTAGGTACATAAAAATAATAAAGAACACAAATAAAAAACTTCACCTAGGAATAAGAAAAAGTGCGCTGCAGCAGGACAAAAAGGTCCGACTCAGTTTTTTCGTTTTGCTCCCACTATAGGAGCAAAACACTGATTATTCTCCCAGAACCTGTGGCCAGACGAAGTAATAGTTGATGAAAATGAAATTAGTCTAAATAGGTATATAGTTATTGTTTAAAGAGTAAATAAATAATAAAAGTGAGTTACATACATACAAGAAGAAAATTTTAAGTGCAAGAGTACCTATTTATGATGAAAAAGAGACAGTGATATAGTGTAAACAAAATCACTACATAGTATAAAACAAAGTCGCTTTCTCTGTCCCTTTATCCCTATGTATGCTTAAATCTTTAAAACTACGCAACGGATTTTGATGAGGTTTTTTTTAATAGATAGAGTGTTTCAAGAGGAAGGTTTGTTATAGTTTAACGCTCAATTCCCGCGGGAACGCTATAACCGAATTCCACGCGGACGAAGTCGCGGGCAGAAGCTAGTAAAATATAAAAGGAACGTAATCAAATGACAAGATATCCACAATAAGAACACATACATACCTGACCGTTAGCAACGGCTCCGCCAGCCCTAATCCCCTGTATTCTGGAAGCACCAGCACAGCCCTGTCGTCGTAGTACGAGCTCAGATTGTACTCCTTTATGGGGTCAAACAACTTGGACGCTTCGTAGAATATAGCTAAGAGCTTCTTCGATTCCTCCGCTCCACGGTTCTGGGAAGAAAGAACTACTTGTTATTCGCATTAATGAAACGTTACTTTTCAAAACTAGTTAGGTCTGGGCTTAATTTAAAAGTATCTGGGCGACCGGGGTTTGCTCGGGTGAAAATAGCTAAAACCGCGTTTTCTAAGATACGAGACTTCGTCCAAATCATTAGAGCCGTTTCTGATATTGCATGAATACTCATTTTCGAATAGGAGTAAAAAATGAATTCCCCTATTCATTAGTACTGTAGAGTTGGTATAGCCCTCGCTATACGAACTCTTTCGGGCTGTAATTTTGTAAAACGTTCTAGAAGTGTTAAACATTTTAAAAATTAAATAGAAAGCAGTTCTAGTCTGACATTAGAGAGTAGCCGGAAGCTCGCTTTTGACACGAGCGTTTGTACGTAGGCCCCTCATAAGAAATACCAATAAATACAGTATATCTATAAATCTTTTCTTACTCAAAGCTTTGGAATCAAGCCTCTGTCACCTCTCGCTCAGCTAAAGCCCTGCCATCTGACGCATCTCCACTTCCCCAGTTTTCACGTCATATTGGATAGTTATCGAGGTTATTTTTTACAAAATGACATTTTATGTAAGAGGAATAGGATTGGTCAACAGGAAATGAATTTATTAGTTTTGCCCGAAAATCTATTTCAGAAGTGCATGGAGGCGTTGCATGATTGTCCATGGTCCGGCGGACATTTCTGATTGTATAAAACCTACGCGAAGTTTAGAGATAGGTATTTTATGTTACATGCCATAAGAAAATCGAGGCTTTTGTAAAAAGTTGTCACGTGTTTCAGGGAACAAAATGTGTCAACTCACCGATTATACTCGGTCAGTCTCCACAGTACCTTACCTCGGTCATTTCGATCAGCTGGTCCCAGCCGGAGTTGTCCTTCGTGAGGGCGACCCCGGATAGCCCCATGATCTGCTGCGCCCCGTCTGCGACCGCGCAGCAAATGGCGACGCGGTACGCCGGGTCGCGCATCGTCAGGTTCAAGTAATCGAGGTAGCCCTCCATTGCCTTCGGATTTGAGGTTATGCCTTCAAATAAATCCATAGTAATATTATAAATGAAGTAAACCTGTCTTTAGGACCAATTAGTACCCGCGGGAAAGCGTTAACCGAATTTGCAATTGCAATTGCGCCACTGTAGATACGTAGATACGAATTAGTGTGTAGTCATATGGCGGACACGGCCTATAAAAGCACGATTTCGAACACAATTCGAATGTGCGTGCGAGGACGTCTGTACACTTGCAAATGTGTGTACCAGTACGCGGGCCAATGATTCAGTCTCCATCTCCGGATGAAACAAATGAAGGTAAGGGCGAATAGGACGCGAGTTGCACGCCAGCTAGATTCAGGCGGGTGATTCCGTGGCCATTCTGTATGTAGTACTATTAAATACTCTGTGGTGTAGGTAAAAGTTCAATTCATACAACTTTCGAAAATCGACCTTATGCCAAATCTCATAACTAGAGATCGGACCAATTTGCGTCATTGCTCGCAAATATGTAATCATTTAATTAGTTTCTTACTTGACTTGAATTTTAATTCCTAGTCAATAAATACAAAAGTTTGTTAAAGTATAGATTTATTAAAGAAAATAATCAGTATTTTTTCCATATTTTCTGCAGACAGTCTATTTCTTTTTACATCAAAAATATAAATCAGGTCCAAATAGGCACTTGCCAATCTTTAATTAATTGATTAACATTTTGATTAATTTTGAAGTCATGTCCACATTATTGCGAGCAATGACGCAAATTTGTCCAATCTCTGGTCATAACAGCAATGTGTTGGAAAAGTCTCTATTCATTCAACTCTAATAGTTTTATATACGACAATACAAAAAAAAACTAAAATTAATTTATAATATAAAAAGCAATTATGCACAATTAGTGAGACGCCATTCAAAATTAGGTCTGTGCACACGATAGAGGTTAAAACAATAAACTAATAAAAATCTAAAACATAAAAATTACAAAACCGTAACTTACTAAATATAAATAATTATTACCCAAACTTACCTACTGCCCTATGAACGGCTTCATCCCTCGCGAAGTACTTTAAAATCAAATCGATGACTTCGTCATTTCTCTCCGCTGGCAGGTCCTGTATTCTTAGCTTCAAGACGGTTCCATCTTTCTTCTTCTTTTCAAACCTTATCCACACTTTTTCAGTCATTATAAACGTCTTGTCCGGTAAATCTGAATGTACTTGATTTAGAAACGGAATGATAACTCTTTGTAGTTATCTTATCAATGTAAATATACGAAACACAAGTCACGTGTCTAAAGTTTATAGTTGATTGTCGTAATTCGATAGCAGAGAGCACGCTAGTTATTAGACAATTTGTCCCTGTTGCTATCTATACTAATATTATAAATGCGAAAGTAAGTGTATGTCTGTCTGTTACCACTTCACGCTTAAACCGCTGGACCGATTTAGATAAAATTTGGTATTTGGGTAAGGACATATGCTACTTTTTATTCGGGAAAAACATACCCTTAGTTACCACGAGAACGCTATAACCAAATTGCACGCAGACGAAGTCGCGGGCACAAGCTTGTAGTTTATAAATTAGTTACCCATGTCGTTTAGCGATGCCGAATGAAGCATCTGTCAAGGTCATTATAACGTAATTTAAAAAATATCTAATCAAGTTCGACAGGTGTTGTCGTTAATTAGTCATATTGACTCGGAACGCTGTTGTACAGTGATTAAAATAAGTTTTGTTATATTTATTCAAGTTTATTAAAATAGCACCACGGTAATCATTTATATTTTGTGACATAATTTATAAATATTAAATACTATGCACTAAATATTAAATTGATAAATAATTACATTTAAACAGAACATAAAAACAGCCTCTATCAGTAATTTATTATGACTAAATTACCATTAAAAGTAGCACTGCAAGGGAGATGACGTCAAAATCTCTATCATTATACATACAACCATTATTACCTTAGACCGACAACGCTTTGGAAGCACCTTAGAACTAAGCCTAAAATAAAATTTCAATATTAGATGCGTATATAATACTACTTAGTAAGCATGAATACAAAATTGCGAGGAACGTGCCTATTTATAAGCATATACAAACAATTACAACTTCAAGAAATGTGTATACTGATTTCATTCGAAAATATAGTACATATTATTTTAAGCAATAAAATATAAAATAATTATTTTATGCAAAATTGATGACTACAAATCAATGTATTTTCAACATTAGTTTTATTTTGGAAGACAAGATTAACCTAAACCGGTTTAACTATATTAAATAAAATAATAATAATAATAACGCTTTATTTACCAACAAAAATACAAGTTTACAGCGGTTAAGTGTATTGCTTAGGCCCACTTGGGCGAGATCCAGCAGCAAGGTGGAGCCCTCGTCCTTGGGATCGAGCGTAGCCCCTGTATTGCAACTACGCTGTACGCCACAGAATCAGCTATCGATTCTAAGCATGTTTTACAGGAATTGTTTTATTTTTTCGAGAAAAATAATTATGGGATTCAGGTATCGCTCACACCATCAATCCAATACTAATAGTACATTACAGACCTAGGGTGGTGAATTCGTAAATGTCCCAGATCGCAGGTTTCTGTGGCCCGAACCGAAGGTGAGGGCCATAAATATGCGATCTATGGCTTTACGAATTACCGCCCGTGGTTTGTCAAAAGTTTTACGTCTTGCCTTGGCCAAGAAGTGAGATATTCTCTGCGCGTTGCGGGCAGAAAATCCCACTTTACGGCCAAGGGTGGTGTAAATTATTATTTTTACCATCATCATCATCATCATCATCATCATCATCATCATTTCAGCCAAAAGACGTCCACTGCTGGCCTAGGCTAGGCCTCCCCCAAGGCTAGCCACTCAGACCGGTCCTGTGCTACTTGCTTCCACCGGTTTCCCGCGACCTTTATTTATACCAACTCGAATAAAATTAAAAACCTCTAATAAAACTGATTCTGTGGGTAAAATATCGTCACGACATTTTGCTTGACCCCGTATATCTAAAATATCTTAATACATTCATCACTTACATTGAAGAATTTCGGGTTTGGAAGACAAATTGTACCTAATGAAATACAAGTATTAACTCCTAAAAAATATTGAAAAAACCAAGAGATCTCAGATTATAAGTACTGGGAAAGGGCAGTTAAGGCAATAATAAACGATATTCCTTATAGATTTTTACCTTAACTAAATCCATTTCTTCCCGCCGTCCCCTTTGTTCAGATAGCTACTGGACCCTTGCCAGCTGAAAGAGCTGTCAGTATCGCCATCGTCGTGTGACTTGCGTCTCTCCTGCTGGTAAGAAGTAGGCCGGCTCCTGTTCGACCGCTCGAGGAGAGAGTGGTTCAGGCGAGAAGCGTCGAAATGGAAGTCGGAGTTGGAAGGTTTGCGAACTTCGTTGAGGTATTTCCAGGTGTGACTGTGCGCTTGGTCTTCGGGTTTGGGGCTGTACATCCATTCTGGAATAAATTATTGAAATGAAATTTCTTCGGGACAATTCACACAAATTGAAGTGATCCCGTGCCGTGGTGATTGAGCCGTGGTTGCCTAGTGGTTCGACCTACCGCCTCTCATGCAGAGGGTCGGGGGCTCGATTCCGGCTCGCACCTCTAAGTTTAATTATGTGCGAAATTCAATTTGATTTAACCACTGAGCTTAGCGGTGAATGAAACATCGGCATAGTGAGGAAACCTGCAGTAATTCAAAGATGTGTGGCAAGTCCCCAATCCGCACTGGGCCCGCGTGGGGACTATAGCCCCACCCTCTCGTGATGAGAGGAGGCCTGTGCCCAGCAGTGGGACGCAAATAGGCTGTAGCAGTAGTAGAACTGATCCCAATGAGGGCCACCGACCACCGTATTTTTGATCCCCAGCGGGCACCACTTATGTTGAAGACTGTGTTCGCGGTGGTGACTCAATTAAATTCCATCATTTATTCAGCAAATTGGCCACATAGGGGCACTTTTACACGTCAGAAAAAGAATTTACCAGCGCTTCCTAGACCCATTGCTTGAGAAGAAACGCCGCAACAAACTCAAGCAGAAGGCCTTTTTACAAAATTTTCAAAATTTACATTACATGTATAAAATATACATATAGGTACTACTAAAATTACATTGAAGGGTTGTATAGTCCCTAACTTAAACCTAAATCTAAGATCTTAGAGATGTATAGTCTCCAAGGGTCCAGAAAAAAAAATATTATGGAGATGGCCTCCATTGTCAAATAAATATAAATTCCGTAGATGTCGACACTCTCAAAATGTCAATAAATAATGAAATACATCATGTATAAAAGAGTTCATTTCAAGTTTCAAGATTGGGGGAAGAGTAGCTTTCAATGTCAAACCGCGCAAAATGACCAACGGCTGCTTTGGCCGAGACCAATGCCTCATGCGCCCTCATTTAACAAAGTTTGTATTATGGGTGCTAGACAATGATATACTCCTTTGATCTATAATAACATATGGACGAACAGTGCCTAACAGAATATGTCAAAATATATGGAGCAAACTGACATTAGAAAATACGTTCCAATATGCTAATAACGCCTCTTTATAATATGTGTCAAGACAAATATTTTATATATAAGTTAGCACACACACACACACACACATTTTAAGACTTAAGTGTCAAATTTACTGAGCGCCAAACGTTTTGACGGGTAATTTTTCTCCGGCTGATTGTGAATCCTTACTTATAATAGATCAATGATATACTCTCATGAAACTTACATGTATAAAAATCCATAACTCGAGTATTCTTGCTCATTGCAGTAAAGTTTATTGTGTAAACAAAGTGTACATAAACTTTTGCGGGATTCGAACCCGCAACCATCGGCCATTGATAAGAAATCACGCAACGTACGATGGATTTCTGGGTGAACAAATGATTCAAAAAGAGGCTATCTGTAAAGGTTTTAGTTACTTTGATTGGTGTAAATCACCAGTACTAAGAAATAAATTGTCGTCAGTACTGCTTACTACAAGTTTGAACCTACTCACCTCCATTGGAAACCTTCGCTATGGCGTTCAGGAGGAAGTCCTTATCCTTGGCCTGTAGGACTAGCATGTGACGCAGGATCTCCACCATGGAGTGCTGTGCTAGCGCCTTCGCTCGCATGTAGTACACCCACACACTGGAAATTATAATACTAAATTAAAAAATAATAATGTTACTAAATGGATGTTCCTAATAGGGATGACGATAGGGTGAAGAAATCGAAATTTTAATTAGTCCGTCAGTCAGGTAATAAAAAAATATTAGACACGTATTTTTTGTTTTATCAAATTAACAAAGAATGACTAAGTTAAAACGCATTAAAGTTGGGAGAGTGGGGGCTAACTACGTCACCGTTAGGTATAAATCGTACCTAACCGTGACGTCACGCGACATTTCAACTCAATATATCTCCGTATAAGTTTGATTACGTGAAAAAAGAAAAATACGTGTCCAATACTTTTCAATAATCTTCCTCATAACACACTATTGTTCGTTAAGCTGAACGACAGTGAAGTGATCGAAGTATGTACGCGAAATTGACATTTGTAGTCTAGTGACAACTTTTTCAAATGCTCACTTTTAGCTTGATTCAAGCACAGGTTGACGGACTCATGTTCGTTAAATATCCCACAGTGAAATATTTAACGAGCGGTGCTAGTTAACGGACTGTTTGAATCAACCCACCCTTCTCCACACGTCTATCACTCGCTGACCGCTGCCGCAGCACGCTCGCTGCACTCACTCGGCTCGTGCCTTGTACCACGTGACAGTATACTATGGAGTGTGGAATGTGTCTTGGTAAGGAGCGCAATCTTATATGGCGAAACAGTTGAAAACGTGTCCAGCGGATCTGATAAGCAACAAAACAAAACACACTCTCCTCACAACCGTTTTCGCTGCGTTTTCGTCTCAGCAGCGCCATCTGAAGGCGCTAGTGCAGACTATCCGCCTAGGTGGCTTGACTGGAGTGACGACCGGAGCGCCCCCAACCTACCCGATTTGGTGTCCACTTTTGGAACTATGAAGATTGCGCTCCTTTACTTCAACTCTCCATACAGGAGCGCTCACCACAGCGCCAGCGCCAGGAACCCGATGACCCCGGGCCGCGTGACGAAGGCCAGCGCCGCGCGCGCCGCGCCGTGCCGCGAGAGACGCAGCACGCCCTCCGTCAACACGGCGAACACCGTCTCGTACTCTTGGAAAGGACCGCACGCTTTGGACGTTGTGCTGATGAAAAAAAATCGGTTGTCTATAAAGTTGGTTTAGTAAATGAAAATAAAAACCGCCTTCAAACTCCGACAGACTGCGATGTCAATGTCAAGTTCACTATATGATTATCATTTCTTTGTGTCGGTTCACTTGACACCGACTTCGAAGTCTGTCGGAGTTTGAAGGCAGTTTTATTTTTTTTATTTAAATTTTTTTTTTCGGCTACAGTTTCCAAACATTACTATAGAAGTAGGTACATAAGTAACTGACGTGCTAGCAAATTTCGAGTTCCCTCATTTTCTCATGGATCCCATCATCAGAACTGAACCAAATTAATATGGGACCAACTTGGAAGTACCACCTTTTGAACAAAAAAATAATCATCGAAATCGGTTCACTTTAACTATTTATTTTTTGGTGAACATACATAAAAAAAATTAAAAGATTCCGACGAATTGAAAACCTCCTCCTTCTTTGAAGTTTAAACTAACTAGTTATAGGGCAGTCATTGAAGCATTATTGCTCCGATTTTTTTTACTGTGAACCGAATTGCATACAATTTTGGAATTAGATTCATCTTACCCTTAACTTCAAAAGTGAAAATGATTTGAACTCCGCAACCACCCGGGGGGTGGTTGCCACCCCTTCTCGGCGGTGAATTATTATTTTTTCTAAATAACCTCGGATATCGACAGAAGGCCTAATTTAAAGCAAAAAATCATCTATAAAGTTTTTCAAAAAATCCAATACTTTTCAAGTTATTGGCAATTGAAAATTCGCAATTTTTTCAGGTTTTTCATCGGTTTTTTGCAAATACCTCCAAAAATATACGTTTTATCGAAAATTTAATAAAGAACAAAATTGTAGCAGGTAAAACAATGAACAATTTGGTTTTTTATAAAGTATTCTAAGTGCAATATTAAGCTAGATATTAAAGATCAAAGCCGTTTTTTATTTTGTCTGAAATTTAATCGATGTGGTCAATGCCATCTAGCGGCGAGCAGATGCATTTTATGCATTCTAATACAAAAGGGTTTTGTAGTGCTTGAAATAAGCTTTAAAATGAGCACTATTAAAAGTCTTTTGCACGTAAAATAAGTGAGCTGTATTGCAAATAAGGGGAGCATCTAATGTTTTTTCTTTTAAATCAATGGGTTTCATAAGTGCCATTTCCACCAAAATTATAATTAATCGTATTCCGCCTAGAATTAACTTTATTATGATGAGTTTGATAGATAGTATCAGTTTGGCTGCTTCAGGACACATATTTTTCAAAAAAGTCACGATTGAAAGAAAAACAAAATTTCAAATTTTTAAAAAACCTACTTTTATATTCATAATATCTCAAAAATGACGACAGATACGTATAAAAGCATTAAAAATGTTGGTATTTTTCTGACAAACAATTTGGTTTATTTGTTTTTTCTGTCAAACAAAAATTGACGGAGATATGATTGTTTAAAGAGCGCGTGGCAGCGCAATCACAGCCTCTCTTAAGCCCTTTAACCCTTCACCGTAGTCGCGGGGATCATCGTAGAGAGCTGAAATTTGGCATGCAGGTTCCTTGGGGAGCGTAGGGGAGCACTAAGAAAGGACTTCCCGAAATTCCCACGGGAACGGGAAAAAATGTTTTTTTTTTACATTTTAAGGCGCGTACGTAGTCGCGGGGATCATCGTAGAGAGCTGAAATTTGGCATGCAGGTTCCTTGGGGAGCGTAGGGGAGCACTAAGAAAGGATTTCCTGATATTCCCACGGGAACGGGAAAAATGGGGTAAAAAGGAAATTATTTTTTTTTCAATTTAGGGGTTGTTTGCAAGGGTTGTAAGATTTTCAAGGGTTTGTATGTTATGTTAGAAAATACTTTACTATTTCACCACTTACTAGTAGACATGTTTTCTAGCGATAAAATGGCTCAATATCAATATTTCCATTAAGGGGTTGTTTACACCCCTTGAAAATAATAGGCGGAGTTCAGATCATTTTCACTTTTGAAGTTAAGGGTAAGATGAGCCTAATTCCAAAATTTCATGCAAATCGGTTCACAGTAAAAAAAATCGGAGGTAAGACCGTATTTTTCGCTTCAATGACTGCACTATTAGACTAAACGCAAGGCTTGGTGCAAATAGCCTAAGTAGGGCACTAAAAACTCACCCTAAAAACAAGGTACCGACTCCAAAGAGCGTGGCAAAGAGTGACAGTGTGACCAACATGTAAAGCACCGTCTGCGTCTGCGCAGCTCGCCAGATCTGACAATATGAAAAGAAAATAGAAATCATTTATTTATCATTTTGTGAACGATCATGCAACATTATTATTAAAATAACAATATACAAAATATAACATCACGAGAAACAAAATGACGTCAATCGGCAGTACTTAACAAGTAAATAAATAATGCAATTCGCTATTACATGTTTTCTTATATTAAGAGTAGGTCAAATTCAAATTCAATCATTTATTCAGCAAATTGGCCACATAGGGGCACTTTTACACGTCAGAAAAAGAATTTACCAGCGCTTCCTAGAATGGGGCTTGAGAAGAAGCGCCGCAACAAACTCAAGCAGAGGGCCTTTTTTTCAAAATTTCCACATAGTTATAAAATTTTCATTACATGTATAAAATATACATATAGTTACGTAGTAGAAATAGAAATGGAAATAGAAAATTACATTGAAGGGATGTATAGTCCCTAACTTAAACTTAAATCTAAGATCTTAGAGATGTATAGTCTCAAAGGGTCCCGAAAAAAATATATGAAATGGCCTCCATTGTCAAATAAATATAAATTCCATAGATGTCTCAAAATGTCAATAAATAATGAAATACATCATGTATAAAAGAGTTCATTAATACATGTCAATAAGAACATGATGAGGTCTCTCGCTTAAAATGTTTGACTTAGTAATAAATTGAAAGCTAATGATTATTTTTAAACGTCCTTGCAAGCTTGTCATATCAGTTATTCAAATTTATTTTGTAAAAATTCAAAATTTATTTTGTAATAAAGCTACATATTTTGTCATATCACTCACTTGTAAGATTACGCTATAAAAGAGTCACTTGACAGTTCTTTTTAGGGTTCCGGACCTCAAGAGGTAAAAACGGAACCGTTATAGGATCACTCGTGTGTCTATCCGTCTGTCTGTCACAGTCTATTTTCTCCGAAACTACTGGGCCGATTAAGTGGAAATTTGGTACGTATATGTAAGTTCGTGACCCAAAGACGAACGTGTAACAAAAATAAATGTTTTTTTAAACATAGACACTATTGGGGCTAAATTTGAAAACACATCTCAAAAATAACTTAAACGAAAAATTTATTAACATGTTTTTTTTTTGGCCTACCTTCTTCCCGCGATTTCACCTGCGTGGAATTTGGTTAGCGCGTTCCCGCAGGCACTATGCGTTTTTTCCGGGACAAAAAGTAGGATTGGTCCAGTTGGTAGTGACCCTGCCTTCTGATCCGATGGTCGCGGGTTCGAGTCCCGCTCGGGGCAAACTTTGTGTGATGAATACGAATGTTTGTACTCGAGTCATGGATGTTGAGTATTTATATATGTATGTATTTCTCTATATAAGTATTTATATCGTTGTCTAGCACCTATAGTACAAGCTTTGCTTAGTTTGGGGCTAGGTCAATATGTGTAAAATGTCCCAAGATAACTATTTATTTAAATCGGTCAAGCGGTTGAAGTGTGAAGAGGTAACAGACATACAGAAAGGCAGACAAACAGACAGAGTTACTTTCTCATTAATAATATTAGTATGGATATTTATTCATATTTCATAGTGAAAATAGAAACGTATTTTTATATGACGGCGATTATTTTTAGACATAAAAAATGTGATTGAATTCTTAAATTTTCGCACCAGTAAAATCTTATTTCCATTGACATTATACCTACTCGTAAAAAAACATTTACTTACTTTTCTAGCGGGCTGGCACGCTCGCAATGCGCATTCCCTCTTAACGTAGAACAGCAGCAGGAATTTCAGTGCTACCACCACCACTAATAGGGGCGAGAATAGCATGCCGAACCACAGCACGGCCTGGTTGTAAATGATCGTCAGGGAGTTGTTAGCGATGTTGAACTCTGGAGCCCCTGATTTAGGGTTTAGTCTGAAAAAAAGCGGTTTTTGAGGAAATATACCTACTTTTCTATAAAAAATTTACTATCGAAATTGATTTTCAAACGTAATCACGAGGAAACTTGATGAAAATACAAAAAACATGTTTCATAGAATTATGAAAGTTTTTTATAGACAGTTTGAATGCTTGAGTGTGTTCTTCACTTAACAGTGACAACTGTTATAGATTTTTTTTAATGCCCTAGAAAAATGTGCCATTTTAATATTCAAAATGTATAGCGTAAATAGAAATTAAAAAAATAAATTTAAAAAAAAACTTACTTAAAAATGAAAGCTCTAACAAACTCAATGACTGGCAACACCAGCAGCGACATAATTGCGTCAAGCAACACCAGACGATACGCTTCTTGGCCGAAAGCTGTCTCCCAACACTAATGTAAAATAAAATAATAGAACTTAAAACAAATAATAAAGACATTAAATAAAAAACTTGCTCCACTTGCTTTAAATGGCAAATAAATTAATTTATTCATTTACGTATTTGAATTAGAATCTTTACATCCATCTCTCTGTCTCTGTTTTTTCACTTCCTCTGTACCCCTTTCTCTATCTATCTCTTTCTCTTTCTGCCCCTCCCTCTCTCTCTGAAATATAAATGCATTTATTTCTTAAATGCGCTGTTGAAAAATAATTTGAAAGTATATTTAGCCTAAAATAAAGAACAGCACTTTTATTTTACAAATTACGTACGCGGTTTGTAATAGTACATTGTGTATTAGGGGCGGTAAACGAGAAATTGGAATCGAGGGCGGTACAGGATCGAAACCGAAGAAAGAGAGCTTTTTAAGATTTCCAATTCCTATACTGCCCGTGATATAGCATGACACAACTTAGAAGGCGCGCTCCGAAGCACTTAACCCTTGACGCAGAGTCTGTTATTGCTTAACCCAAGCGCCTTCCAACTTGTGTAAACCTGCACACACATATACTTACATCCAGTTTGGAGGTGGACCAGTAGTACATAAGCAACATCAGTGTACCGATGTCCAAGCAACAGGTTCGCGCTAACGTCACGTACACCGCTGTTCGGGGCTTGTAGTATTCCAACCTGGATGGGAATTTATTTATTTTTATTTATTTATTTATTTAAAAATTGCATTTATACAGCATTACAGTAGGTAAATACCAATACAATGATAAATTTAGACATAAACATCAATATATAACACTAGATCCCTATTGTCCCTGTTGTCGTTGTCGCCCTTCTTCTTTGTTTATTGCATTTACTTGTGTAATTGTTTTTTGGTGTTCAATAAAGTGTATTTGTATTGTATTGTATTGTATCCATCATCTCGCAAAATCTCAAACATTCACCACAAACATCCATCCATCGCATTATAGAATCGATTGGAATATTTTTAAATGAATTACATGGACTTGTATTGCTTTGCCTACTGTGGTAGAAACGGTGCGTATTAATCCCGACAAAAGCAAAATATTTGGGATGATCACGAATGTACTATATAATACAGTGGAGGCATTCCCTTGTAAAAAATCTCTAGGTATTTAGATTGTTTTCATTATGGCCATTTCGAATTCCCGGACATTCTGAGTTCCCCAAAAACTTGCGTGTCATTTCGAGGTTAAATATCCAGTTATACTTTTACAATAACTGCTTGAGACTCCTCAGAAAAATCCAGATTATGAAGCCACAGTATAGATCGAATATAGCCGCTAGCATGAAATATTTAATTACTCACTTGACAACCAGTCCAAACAGCAGCGGGCACACAGTGACAGCCGCGGTAATCCCGAGCGACAGCAGTATCTCCCAGTGCGCCATCTTGCTCTCGCCACGCAGGAGGAGGTAGGAAAGCCATAGTATAGATCGAATATAGCCGCTAGCATGAAATGTTTAATTACTCACTTGACAACCAGTCCAAACAGCAGCGGGCACACAGTGTCAGCCACGGTATTCCCGAGGGACAGCAGTATCTCCAAGTGCGCCATCTTGCTCTCTCGCCGCAGAAGGAGGTAGAAGCCACAGTATAGATCGAATATAGCCGCTAGCATGAAATATTTAATTACTCACTTGACAACCAGTCCAAACAGCAGCGGGCACACAGTGTCAGCCACGGTAATCCCGAGGGACAGCAGTATCTACAAGTGCGCCATCTTGCTCTCTCGCCGCAGAAGGAGGTAGAAGCCACAGTATAGATCGAATATGGCTGCTAGCATGAAATATTTAATTACTCACTTGACAACCAGTCCAAACAGCAGCGGGCACACAGTGACAGCCACGGTAATCCCGAGCGACAGCAGTATCTCCCAGTGCGCCATCTTGCTCTCGCGCCGCAAAAGGAGGTAGAAGCCGTACTCTAATCCAAAAATGGCCGCTAAAACGAACGCAGTGACGACCACGTTCGCTAACCGCTGCCCAAACCGAGTCCAGAACGATTTGGCGGTTTTATTCTTGGTTTGTTCGCTTAAGAGCTCCTGTAAGGGATATTCAAAGCCTTCGTTAATAGATCGATGTCAAGAACTCATCAGAAATCCGTAGTAAAATTAAGATAATCGAAAAAACTTTCAAACTTAAATGACAGCACAGCACATTGCTCGCGGAACTGATGGTCGATGAGGCCAGAAAGTTATAGAACGAGGGCCGCTGTATTAGAGCCGCCAAAAGTACCGGTCAAGCTGAAAGAAAGTTGAAATTCGGCAAGTTGGTTACTTGGGGAGTGTAGGGGAGCACAAAGAGAGGAATTCCCGAAATTCCTGCGGGGACGGGGAAAAATGGGACCTACACAGGTTATCTCGACAGACTGCTAGTATGCAAGAGAGAGAGAGAGGCAAGTGAGTTGGGTATATAATCCGCTGGACTCTTCTTCAACTGTTTCGCCATATAAGATTGCGCTCCTATATCTCTACCCTCCATACTTCGGGGTTTATCTTACTTTTTCCATGATAAGTAAGTAATTTATTTATATAAAAAGCATACATTTTTTAACATGCACAATATCGTGCCAAACTGTAATACAGTTTGTCGACACTATTGCTCTTAAGACTAAGTAACGTTTAACATAAAACTAAGTACTTAAATAAGTTGTACTTACATTTAAGTTAAAATGTAATTATAGTTCAAGTTATCATTGACGTTTAACAACAACGTAAAACTTAACTTTCCAACAAGATCTTTTTTATTTTTTATTTCAATTCGAAAATTGGGTTTTTTTATACTATGTATGTATGTCATTAGTGAGGTTGCTTGGTTTGATTATTTACTTGTTCTCTTACCATAAGCTATACTATAATAAAAGAGCAGAACCCGGCGTGTCTGTACATAGAAAGAAAAGTTCAAAAAAGGAACGGGGGGTCTAAAGATGTATGGTAGACCACAAAACAGCGATTTTTAGAAATCTTTTCTGTCTGTCTGTCTGTTTGTTAGAGTTAATCTCCGAAACTACTGAACCGATTTGAATGCAGTTTTCAAGGGTATATAGAGCATCATTTGGAGCAACATATAAGCTATGTTTGATTAAAATCGGATGTCGGAAAGAAAAGTTATCGGCAATTTTATATTCCACGCGTACGAAGTCGCGGGCAGAAGCTAGTAATTAATATATACCAAATAATATACCTTCTCTTCTCTTCTCGAAGAGGGAAAATGGTTGGACATCTGATTAGACACGATAGGTTTTTGAACGTTTACTGGAAGGTAAAATGGAAGGAAGAAGGGGAAGAGGTAGACCACGCTTAACCTACTTTGACCAGCTGAAGGAAAGAGCAAATGTCCGGTCTTATTACGATCTAAAAAGACGGGCACAGGATCGAGAGACATGGCGGTTACTCCACCGAGCACGGCTCTTAAATAGAAGAAGAAGAGAAGAATATACCTTGAGCTCGTTGTAGATGCTGGTGGCGTGCAGCGCGCGCGCCTGCGGCGTGGTGACGCCAAAGTCCCAGCCGCAGAACACCTTGCTGGCGAACACGTGGCTCAGCCCTCCCAGCCGGGCCGTCTCTATGAAGTTCCGACGGTATGACAGCGCCGTTCTGTAATCGATACTTAATACAGTATATTTATATTTATTAAAAAAAAATGCAATGTATCCGTTCGAATATAATTATTTAATTTAGAATTATTATTATTATTATTTTGTCGAAATTAAAATTATGCATGTGAATATTGACACTAGAACATAATAATAAATAATACTTCGTATGGACCCGGCCTAACGTAGATACATGTCATGTTTCCCCACTTCATTGGTGTCCAATCTAAAGTTAAACTTACATCGTGACACTAAAGCTGGGTCACATTTTTTCAACAACGAGACGAGTTTTTAGATACTGAGAAACAGTTTCGAAAAAAGTTTTTTTTAAAAACGCTTATTGTCACGCACGCTCGGTGACAGAACTTTGGATTGGACACCGTGGAAGTGGGAACATATTACGTGTACGTTTACCGGGTCTATATTATTTACGTCTATGCACTAGAAAAATTAAACTAATACCTTGACTATGTTATTAACTTATTGAAATATCTAAATAAACTAATACAACCTTTAATTAAACTTAATTACTATTATATAATTAAATTGCAATACCCTAATCAGGGTGAAATGTACATGTCTATTATAATATATGACTAAGACTTGCTTGTAACATCTGTTGTACATTTGACGCAATAAATGAATTGAATTGAATTGAATAGTGTGTCTGTTTCTCCGTCTTTCACATAAACGACTGGATCGATTTGGATGAAATTTGGTATGGAAATAGTTAAAGTCCTGGGAAAGGACATAGGTTACTTTTTATCCCGGAAAAAGTTATAGTTCCCGTGGGAACGCGATAACCGAATTCCACGCGGGCGATTTCGCGGCCAGATGCTCTTACTACTACTACTACTACTACAGCCTATTTGCGTCCTACTGCTGGGCACAGGCCTCCTCTCATCACGAGAGGGTTTGAGCTATAGTCCCCACGCGGGCCCAGCGCGGATTGGGGACTTCACACACATCTTTGAATTACTTCGCAGATGCGTGCAGGTTTCCTCTCTTACTAAATATTCAGATTATTTCTCCAAGATCAATGGCAAAGTTAATGGTCTTGCGTCGTCAACCTTTGAGCAGTGGAAATGGTCTGTGGTTGGTGGAAGATAGGGGTTACACTGACCGGTAGCACAGCACAGCAAAGAACAGCAGATAGAGCGTCAGCATGGTAAAGAAGTAGGCGAACGGCATGTTGTAGCTGAGAGAATGGGACGCCACGTCCCCGGGATGGTAGTGCCCGTAGAACAGGAGGGAATTCGAGAAACCCTGCCGGCAATCATTTGTAGTTAGTTAAGGGACATACACATATATATGGGTGCTGTCTTTGGGGTCCGGTCTGTTCGTGCTTGCAAGGACGTTTAAAAATAATCATTAGCTTTAAATATATTACTAAGTCAAACATTTTAAGCGAGAGACCTCATCATGTTCTTATTGACATGTTTTAATGAACTCTTTTATACATGATGTATTTCATTATTTATTGACATTTTGAGACTGTCAACATCAATGGAATTTATTTTTATTTGACAATGGAGGCCATCTCCATTTTTTTTCTGGACCCTTGGAGACTATACATCTCTAAGATCTTAGATTTAAGTTTAAGTTAGGGACTATACATCCCTTCAATGTAATTTTAGTACTTACCTATATGTATATTTTATACATTCCGATCAATCGCTTCAAAAATGACAACTCATAACGAAGCAATGGGGACTACCGTTTCTTTGCTCACCAGTTGGCGCCACCGTTGACTAAGGTCCAGAGGTTTAGCTGTCAAAGGCGACTTCATACGATCGGCGGCGAAACAAAGTTTTAAATCTTGAATCTCATTAAGTTTATTAATTATAAATAACTATCATCATATAGAGTACCTATGCCGCAATGTTGTGAAGTTCCGTTTTGTTCGGATTTTTTTTTGTTTCAAAGCGTTCACATACATCGCCAAATAATCCACAATCACTTTTCAACAGGTAAATTAAAAAAAATATCATTTTATGTCACGAATCCCGCCAAAACCAATGAAAAGTGAATGTTATTGGACCTCACGCGACACTAGCGCCTCTAGTGGCAAATTCACGCGCGATAGCCATTGGTCGGTCGATGCGGAAACATTTTGAGATTAGAATTTTGTTTACCAAATAAGACAACTAAGGACGAGCAGAAAGGTTCGCATTTCTTCAAAGATAAGGCCAAAAATATAAAATCCTACAATAGATACCTTCCCACTAAAGAAGTCGAGGAATCCCCAGTCAACGCGCCCCGGCCTCCCCTGGTCGTACAAAGCCTGCGGGATGACCACGAAGGCCACCAGCATGCCGGCCAGCAAAGCGTCCAGCAGGAACAGCCAGCGCAGGAAGTAGAAGTACGACCCCACGGCCGAGCCGAAATGGCCCTCTATCGAGCGAATCGGCTCGTACCATAGCTCTATAGAGAAAATGAAGTCGCGGAATCGATCGCGCATCTGGAAAAGATTTAGATTAAGAGGGTTTACTCCGAAAGTTGGCAACGTCGCAAGTAGCTGTGAAATATTTTGCTGTTTTCATTAATTTCTGAATATTACTGAATGAAAACATGAATTATCGCTCTATGGTTGAATAAAACATTAAGTATGGATTGCAACAGTTATCATAGCAACACGAATGTTTTAGTATTATGGAAGTGGTTCCCCTTGTTTACGCATAACTTTTTTGGCAGAATTCGATTTTGCATAATCAGTATAGGCATAATAGTGTTTACGCCGAAACTGATCTCGCATAACGATTTTTCGTCGAATTCTATTATGCATAATCTATTTACGCCGAATAGTATTCACGCATAATTTTCGAATTCCGAATATTATTTAGGCAGAAAATTACTTTCGCCGAAATTTGTTACGCCGAAAACTACTTTCGCATACCTTTATTTTCGCCGATTTAATTAAATGAGTATCCTGTATAACATCGATGATTATCTAAATAGGGAAAGGGGGGATTTTTACTAAATGATAATTTCGTTTACTTATATATAAAATAACCTAACCTAACCTATGCGAGTCGACTTTGCTCCAAACTTTGGTGCTACCGCACACCGTGAACTGCCGAACTCTATCTAATAAAGATAAGTATGTTGAACAAATTATATCATACAAAATTTTATACATAGCTAAAATCGTTTATGACATACTTTTTCCAAATTCCAGTTTTCGGACTAGCAATTTTATATGAACTTTGGCGCTCCCTACATTAATTGTTGTTTCGGGCAAAAATTCGGACAATATTTCGGCCTATCAAATTCTGCTAAATTACTAGTATGCCAAACAATATTATGCATAATAAAATTCGGCCAAGTCAACATTATGCCAACACAATATTCGGGTAAATACCCATTCGGCCAATTAAGAATTATGCTTAATAAAAATTCGGCAAACTCAAGATTCGGCGTAAATAAATTAAGCGAAGCCTGTTATGCGTAAACAGTTTCGGACAAAAAGATTTATGCCAAATAGATGGCACCCTATGGAAGTAACATCTTTTGAAAGCTTTCCATCGCAGTTTCCATGCATTTTAATGTAATCTTATCATTTGAATGCCTAACCAACAAATATAAAACGAGACACGTCATTCAACCATAGAATGATATCTTCCTTTTTAGGGTTCCGAAGTCCACAAGGAACCCTTATAGTTTCGCCATGTCCGTCCGTCCGTCCGTCCGTCTGTCTGTCCGCACTATTGCTCGGAGATGCTTAGTTCTAGAAAGCTGTAATTTAGCATGAATATGCATATTAGTTACGCTGACAAAGTGGTACAATAAAATTTTAAAATATTTTTTTATAGGGTACCTCCCCTACTTGTAAAGTGGGGATGTGATTTTTTTTTTCTTGCGTACCCTTTACTGCGTACTTTAAAATGCTATTTTTTGTTAGGGTCACGTGTCCCCCCCCCCTGACAGCTAAATGGTGGTATTTGGAAGGCTGAAAAAAAACACGGTTGTGGCATATATAACGTAGTTGAAAGGAAAACTATCACAGCTAAGAAGGCTGTACAAACTTTCGAGTAATAGTCGACCAACTTATGATGATGATTTTTCTCGAGCGGCAGTGGCGTCGGGCGGGCACGTCATTCATACCACAGGCTAGCTAGATGCTAATAAGTCTTAGAAAGGTACTGTGGGCATCGTCAACTTCGGAACCCTATACTTTGCGCGTGGCCCGACACGCACTTGGCCGGTTTTTAATTCAGCAATATTGAGAAATTAATAAAAACAGCGAAACATTTGACAGCTATATGCGACGTTGCCAACTACGAGTATAAACCCTCTTAATATTAATTTTAGACTTTTAGTCCTTTTTTTCAATATTAAAAATATTTTTTTTCATGTGAATAGCCCCCTTTTTCCCCTTTTGCCTTATTGGTGAAATTTCGGCATCTGACGAACAAAAATTAAGTTTTTTTTATTTGTTTTCACACAATCCACAATGTACTTAATATTATAAATGAGAATTTGACTCTCTCTGTCTGTTACCTCTTCACGTTTCAACCGCTGGACCGATTTAGATGAAATTTGATATGGAGATTGTTAGAGTCCCGGGATAGGATATAGGCCACTTTTTATCCCATAAATACCCGTATTAGCGCTGACCGAATTCCACGCGTGCGAAGTCGCGGGCAGAAGCAAGTAAAAAATATATTTTTTATCTCACCCTCTTCCATGCGAAGCTCATCCTGTACTTGAGCCTCCGGTAGAGCGAGATGGGGCGAGTCTTGGAGCGGAGGCTGACGGAGACAGATAGCTTCGCGCGCACGTGGCGCTTCATCGTTAAACCTTGAGGCAGGTCCCGCAGGGCTTCCCTGGAACCGGGCACCGGTTTAGCAGGCGCAGACAAAGACTTTGGCGAGTCAAAGGTCACATAATACCGAAACATAAATTGTTACTAAATCCCATCATCATCATCATCATCATTTCAGCCGATAGACGTCCACTGCTGGACATAGGCCTCCCCCAAGGCGCGCCACTCAGACCGGTCCTGTGCCACTCGCATCCACCGCGTTCCCGCGACCTTTACAAGGTCGTCACTCCATCTTGTTGGAGGCCTACCGACAGCTCGTCTACCGGTTCGCGGACGCCACTCCAGGACTTTCTTGCCCCATCGGCCATCAGTCCTGCGAGCAATGTGCCCCGCCCACTGCCACTTAACGTTCGCAATCTACTACTAAATCCCGCCTAGATATAATCTACTATAGGAAGGCCCGCGCCTCCACAATCGCGTATGAATTTGCCACTAGAGGCGCTAGTGTCGCGTGAGGTCCAATAACATTCACTTTTCACTGGTTTTGACGGGCTTCGTGATATAAATTATAATTTCTTTAATTTACCTGTTGAAATGTGATATCCTACGTGAAATTATCGCAAATATGGATTATTTGGCTATGAATGTGAACGCCTTGAAATAAAATGAAAAAAAAAAACCGAACCAAACGGAACTGCACAACATTGCGGCATAGGTACTCGATATGATGATAGTTGACTGACCCAGTGAGCTACATCTTTGGCCTCATCGTCACTTTCCATCAGGTGAGATGGAGGCTAATCGCTGGTCAATTCTACAATAATAAAAAAAAAAGTTATTTATAATTAATAAACTTAATGAGATTAAAGATTTAAAACTTTGTTTCGGCGCCGATCTTATAATGTCGCCTTTGACAGCATACCTCTGGACCTTAGTCAACAGTGGCGCCAACTGGTGAGCAAAGAAACGATAGTCCCCATTCAAAACGCTCCAAAGTATTTAAAAAGCACCACCAATATTCCCAACATATGTGTGCGTGCTTAGACAGCCGTCAAACATGTGTTGAGTTGAGAGTGTTGGTGGTTACTTTTAAAATACTTTGAAGCGTTTTGAATTGTGGAGGCGCAGGACTTCCTTTGGTTAGATTATCTCTACCCACCGTAATTTGTAGAAAGTATACGAGTACGTATAGGAAATGGTTTTTGAATTTGGAAAGGTTTGTTCAAACGATTTTCTATATAAACATTGAAGCGTTAATACATTGGACCTGGTGCTAGGTCCGTCCGGGGTGGCACCACCGTCTTCCCCCGCTAACCTGCCGCCAAATAGCAGTGCTCGCACTGTTGTGTTCCGGTAGGGGGTTAATGCAGTCGGTGAAATTTCTGGCACAGAGGCATTCCATCTTAGGCCTGAGGGTAGGCAACGCATTCGAGATTTTATGGTTCCTTAATGGGGGATCAAAGGATTTCGGTGTCCATGGGCCTCAGTGACCACTTACCATAAGGTGGGCTGTGCGCTCGTTTGCCTATACCATTGACATAAAGAAAAAGCATTTTGAATTGACAACATATTTTTAAAACACGGCTATTTTATTAGCTAGTTACAAAGTAAGGAAAATATTAAAAGGACACGTATTTTTTCTTTTTTTCGTAAGTCGTCAATTTCATACATAAAATAGGGATGACGACAACTTTTTTTTCCTTAGTCTATCAGGAAGATTATTGAAAAGTATTGGACACGTATTTTATTCTTTTTTCACGTAATCAAACTTATACGGAGATATATTGAGTTCAAATGTCGCGTAACGTCACGGTTAGGTACGATTTATACCTAACGGTGACGTAGTTAGCCTCCACTCTCCAACTTTAATGCGTTTTAACTTGGTCATTCTTTGTTAATTTGATAAAACAAAAAAATACGTGTCTAATATTTTTTTATTGCCTGACTGACGGACTAATTAATTAGAATTTCGATTTCTTCACCCTGTCGTCATCCCTATTAAAAAGCGCCTCATTCTAAGAGGCCGTAAGTCAAAAATGACGTCGTTCCACTTTCTGCGCATAGATATAGTACTGCGCGTAGCGCCCGCTGTTTAGCGAGAGTGAGTGAATTGAGTGAGATGACGTCACGCACCAGTTATCACTAAAACACGATTTTCTCTAAAAGTGATGAACATAAAAATCATTTTTTTATTGACTCCTTTAGGTAGAAATACCGAAATGGTTATCGAATTACGCCGTACGAAAAATTTGACATGTTCTCAATTGTGGAGGGGCGAGACCTACTACAGTAGATTATCTCTACGAGCATTTGTAGTGTCTACTAAAAGGGTTTTTGGTTTGTCACCTCCTCAGCTGCTCGGCGGCGGGGCTGTCCTCCATGAGCTGCTGATGCTGCTCCAGCTCCCGCACGATGACGTCGGCCCGACAAGAGGCCGAGTCAGGCGCGTCAGCCGGCTCCAACAGCGCATTGTGCTCGGAGTTGCTCCGTTTGTTGTTGTACTCTATAATGTCATTTTGTTACCTCCTCAGCTGCTCGGCAGCGGGGCTGTCCTCCATGAGCTGCTGATGCTGCTCCAGCTCCCGCACGATGACGTCGGCCCGATGAGAGGCCGAGTCAGGCGCGTCAGCTGGCTCCAACAGCGCATTGTGCTCGGAGTTGCTCCGTTTGTTGTTGTACTCTATAATGTCATTTTGTTACCTTCTCAGCTGCTCGGCGGCGGGGCTGTCCTCCATGAGCTGCTGATGCTGCTCCAGCTCCCGCACGATGACGTCGGCCCGACAAGAGGCCGAGTCAGGCGCGTCAGCCGGCTCCAACAGCGCATTGTGCTCGGAGTTGCTCCGTTTGTTGTTGTACTCTATAATGTCATTTTGTTACCTCCTCAGCTGCTCGGCGGCGGGGCTGGCCTCCATGAGCTGCTGATGCTGCTCCAGCTCCCGCACGATGACGTCGGCCCGACGAGAGGCCGAGTCAGGCGCGTCAGCCGGCTCCAACAGCGCATTGTGCTCGGAGTTGCTCCGTTTGTTGTTGTACTCTATAATGTCATTTTGTTACCTCCTCAGCTGCTCGGCGGCGGGGCTGGCCTCCATGAGCTGCTGATGCTGCTCCAGCTCCCGCACGATGACGTCGGCCCGACGAGAGGCCGAGTCAGGCGCGTCAGCCGGCTCCAACAGCGCATTGTGCTCGGAGTTGCTCCGTTTGTTGTTGCACTCTATAATGTCATTTTGTTACCTCCTCAGCTGCTCGGCAGCGGGGCTGTCCTCCATGAGCTGCTGATGCTGCTCCAGCTCCCGCACGATGACGTCGGCCCGATGAGAGGCCGAGTCAGGCGCGTCAGCTGGCTCCAACAGCGCATTGTGCTCGGAGTTACTCCGTTTCAAACGGATAGTATCTGAAATAATTAAACCATAGTAGAGCACGGTAAACGCCGTGAAGCCATGGTGGTCTAGTGGTTCGACCTACCGCCTCTCATGCAGTATCGGGGGTTCGACTCCGGCTCGCACCTCTAAGTTTACTTATATGCGAAATTCAATTTGAATTTACCACTAAGCTTTTCGGTGAAGGAATACATCGTGAGGAAACCTGCACACATCTGCGGAGTAATTCAAAGATGTGTGTGAAGTCCCCAATCCGCATTGGGCCCGCGTGGGGACTACAGCCCAAACCCTCTCGTAACGAGAGGAGGCCTGTGCCCAGCAGTGGGACGCAAATAGGCTGTAGTAGTAGTAGTAGTAATACCAGAGCACGACACAAGGCGCGTGGATTAAGCAATAACAGACTCTGCATCAACGGCTTAAGTGCTTTGCCGCGCGCCTTCTAAGTTGTGTCGTTATTAATAGCGTTACAAACGCCCTCATTACCAGCATTTGCCGGTAACCCCGGGTTAGCCTTGTGATTAAGGGTAAAGGAAGGAGTCCGGTAGGTATTAACAATTTATTTATAACTAGCTTCTGCCCGCGACTTCGTTCTCGTGGAATATAAAATTGCCGATAACTTTTCTTTCCGACATCGGATTTTAGTCAAACATAGCTTATATGTTGCTCCAAATGATGCTCTATCTACCCTTGAAAACTGCATTCAAATCGGTTCAGTAGTTTCGGAGATTAACTCTAACAAACAGAGAGACATACAAAAGATTTCTAAAATATCACTGTTTTGTTGTCTATCTTTAGACCCCCCGTTCCTTTTTTTGAACTTTTCTTTCTTTGTACAGACACGCCGGGTTCTGCTCTTTTATTATAGTATAGATAAACGGTACAAAAATAAATGCCTGTAGATAGTAAGGGATAGACAGGTAACAATGAAAGAGAGAGGCGGTAAAATGGCAACAGTTCTAGGGAAGATAAAGTCCTTTTTTAACTCCTGAGACAAAAAAGGAGAAGTTATGTAGCTCCATAACATAAGCTACAAAACTTCCGTTAGGAATCTGAGCATATTTGTCAACAATAATATTGTGAACTCTTACAATACCTCTTATCAATTTCTCCATTTCATATTCACTACCGCGTTCACCCATTCCGATAACTTCAAACAGAAATAACTAAACAGTTCAATGTATTATATTTGCCTTTAAAATGCAAGACAAATATTGAAAAAAAAATACACAGGAAAATAAATTATTTATGCGCAGGTTTTCAAATCCCCGTAAATACGCTCACGTGTGTATTTACTAAGTGTACGACGTACTACAAAAACCCGGGGGTACTGTACACCAATTAAAAAAAAACGATTTGACACTGGCACATGAATATAAAATATAAATAAAAGACGCATTAAAAAAATGTTTTCAAAATTAGAACACGTGTCGCCCGACCGAAGGCCTGTTGCACACTGGTTCTGATTACTGATTCATACTAATTGGTATAATTAGTAATAAGAGACCGGGATCAGACATCACAAGATAGTCAAGTGATGATTAGTGCTGTAGTTGTAATGTTATATTAATGTGTTTTGGAAGGGTTAATGGTATACGTTTATTTAATATTCTTATATGTTCATTTGGTAATGGTTTATTTATTATAATCATAATATAACAACTGATATCGTAATGTGAGGATTTTTACTAAGATTTTGTTTTATTATTACTAAGTGCAACTGCAAACATTCAGAATTATTGCCAGAATGTTTGAAGATACGATGTGTAGCGCTTCCCAAATTCTGAATCGGCGTTCTCAAAATCCCTCTCGCGATGTGCCCAGCTGTGGGATGTAATAGGCTATTTTAGGAACTCACTGCCCGGGAGGTGCCGAGAAGGCATGAAGTTGATGGCCACCTGCCGCGCGGCGTTGCTTCTCAGCGAGAAGTTCCGGCGCGAGCTCGCAGGCCGCGACTCCATCTCTTCGATCTCGTCGTCCATGGTCACTAAATACGAAAACATCTTAAATATAATTTAATATTGTGAAAGATTAGACTTTCAATTTATGTTTGTTACTCAATCACAGCAGAACGGCTGAACGGGTGTGTAATGGTTTGAATACCAACTATTTGCGAATTTTCATTTTGCATAAAACAAATTGCATAATTTTCAACTGCAGAAATGATCATTCAGCATAAAAACAAAATGCATATAAACCGGCCAAGTGCGTGTCGGGCCACGCGCAAAGTATAGGGTTCCGAAGTTGACGATGCCCACAGTACCTTTCTAAGACTTATTAGCATCTAGCTAGCCTGTGGTATGACGTGCCGCCCGACGCCCCTGCCGCTCGAGAAAAATCATTGGTTTTTTAATCATTTCATAAGTTGATCGACTATGACTCGTAAGTTTGTACAGCCTACTTAACTGTGATAGTTTTCCTTTCAACTACGTTATATATGCCATAACCGTGATTTTTTCAGCTATCCAAATACCACCATTTAGCTGGCAGGGGGGGGGACACGTGACTCTAACAAAAAATAGCATTTTAAAGCTTAATATTTCACAAACGCATTACATAATAAAAAAATGGTTTTAAACAAACCCACAATATTTTTTTAAGACCTATTACCTATTCAACGATATACCGCACCACGGGGTACGCAAGAAAAAAAATTACATCCCCACTTTACGAGTAGGGGAGATACCCTATAAAAAAATATATTTCAAAATTTTATTGTACCACTTTGTCAGCGTAACTAATATGTATATTCATGCCAAATTACAGCTTTCTAGAAATAAGCATCTCCGAGCAATAGTGCCGACAGACGGACGGACGGACGGACATGGCGAAACTATAATTCCTTGTGGACTTCGGAACCCTAAAAACGAATTGCATATTTTCGAAAGTAATAATAGATAATTTGCATATGTATTTGCATAACAGACAATCAGCATAATGTTCACTTTGTGTTTAAAAAATCGTTTTCTTTTTCATATTTCAGGTTTTTCTTTATATATTCTTAAAAATAATATGATTAAAAAAGTCGATTCTAGCTACGGTCACAGTTCTACCTAAACCTCCTCCTCGCTTCGCTCGTCCGTCATCCACCTAACCTAATGAAGTAATGATGAGCAAATTCTTATAATAGGAATGACGTAACTTTTTTAGTCTATCGGGAAGATTATTGAAAAGTATTGGACACGTATTTTTTCTTTTTTCACGTAACCAAACTTATACGGAGATATATTGAGTTGAAATGTCGCATGACGTCACGGTTAGGTACGATTTATACAACAAAAATTTGATAAAACAAAAAATACGTGTCTATTATTTTTTTATTACTTGACTGACGGACTAATTAGAATTTCGATTTCTTCACCCTGTTGTCATCCCTATTATGCTGAATGTATGTTATGACAAGTAAAATTATTCCTGATGATATTATATAGAATGTTTTTATGATTATACAGCATTATGTTATTTAATTATTATGACAAATAATTGGCGGAAAAAAGGGGAGGCCTTTGCCCAGCAGTGGAACACGGTGGGGCTAAGAAAAAAAAAATACAAATTAAATTATGCATTTTGTTTTTATGCAACATGTTTTAATAGTAGTTAATGAAATTATGCTAAAAGTTTGTATACAAAGTGAACGGCACCCCTGCTGAACGGATCTGGATGAAACTTAGTGCAGGAATAGATTTTAGTCTGCAATAGCACAGAATTCACATTCTCTCTCAACACTAACAAAATCTGTAGGCTGGTTCAGGAGACATGATCGGAACCAACTATGTATGTATATCAGTAAACTGTAATCAATATTCTGTTCTTCTTTTGTGTACTGCATTTTTTGTCTATTGTGAGTGTGCATTAAATAGTTTAATAGAGTACATTAGTAAATAAAGCAAACCTGACGGAATTCTGCTAACTTAGTATTGCTGAATCAATTGATGAAATAATGACAAGTGATAGTGATAGCGGATAACAAAAACTGCTTGGAACTCACTTGCTATGACTAGCAAAATTATAATTGTTCGAGCAGCCAAAACAATTTTTGAACAGTACTTTTGTATGGATATAAAAATATGACTCGTAGAGTATTATGTTCCTCTTCCATATCCATACACAGTTGCATGCTATCTGATTTAACAAGTGAGAACTGATTTTGTCCTGCCTTGTATCTATTTTTTCACCACACAATGGTAAGACTTAATTCTACTTATTATTGTTATTCCTGAACACCTTGAAATACCTACAGTGAAAGACGAAATACGTTCTACGGCAGCAAAATACAGCACACGACTGGAGCACCATCCGAATACCTTGGCTCGCCAGTTAACAATGTTGGACTATCAAAAGAGATTAAAAAGGCACAATATCCAAGAATTGAAGTCCCGGTACTGAATTAAGAATCCCGTGATGAGTGACTGTCCTTACTGGAGGGCACACTCGAAATGTGATATGAAAACAACACATCTGATCATAGTCCTAGGACTGATAGCAGATTCAAATTAGAAAATAATAATAATAATAATAATTATTATTGTTATTCCTTTAAATTGATTTCAGCCAAATTATTTATATCTAAATATTCTAATTTAATTTTACCTGAAAACTTCCACCACTCAGTGTCAAAGATTTGTGTTAATACAATTTTAATGATGTATGAAATCTGTGATAACAGGTTGCTATCAGCTATTATCAAATGGGCATTTACTGTTGAATTGTTGATAATTAAGATATGTTATCAAACAATAAATAAACATTGTTTTATTTTTATGTATCTGTAACTGTCCAAACGTTCAATTAGAAAGAACTGTAAACCAACTCAACTAGGATGCAGATGAGAAATGATGAACAATGGATTTTTCCGGTTTCCCTTTCTTATTTAGTAGAAGGTGGTAGAAGGCTAGAAGCTTGTCAGTCCAAGATTTAATAACATGTTATATTCACTCAGGTAATATAGGTGTAAGAATATGATAGAATTAGAGAGTAAGAAGTGAATTAAAATTTGTTTTAAAATGGTTTAAAATCAGGAAATGGATCGTTTGCGCATAGCAAGCAAAAAAATGCATTTTACCTTACAAAACCAACCACATGAGTTTTAAATTGGATTATTTTAAGAATCCACTTTTTCAGAATTGTTATGATAACATGGAGCTAGCGCAAATATACAAAGAAACACTGTTTAAAATAAAATAACCAACGTAAACAAAAAACTGGGCTGTGCCTTGTGTCACTGTCAAGTGTCATTCAATGAAATGTCAGTATGTCAAAATAATGATGATTAAGGTAATACTTAAAACGCCCTTATATAAGACTAAATTCATGCTAAGGATTTTCGTGCACGACGTACACAGAGGCGTATTTAAAAAAAATGCGCCCTGGGCCACTGGGTTTTGCCGCCCCTTACAAGGCGGAAAACTTATTTATTTTTTCAAAAATAAATGTAAAAACAATAGGTACAAATATTTTATTTAGAAAATAGACTTACATAAAAGGATTTTTTTTAAAGAACGCATTCATCTTGCAGATCATCTGCAAGATCTATTGGGTAAATGCTTTGCAAGTTTATGGCTTTTTGTTTCAGCCATTGTCGCTAATTTGCCTAAAAACCCAAAATTCGCGGTCACTACGTCTAAAGCTCGGTCCACACTTGTATAATTTCAGCGTATCGTATCTCCGTCGCGTAGCACCGACGCGTATCATGATCGTTAGTGAGTGTGGACGCAAAAAGATCGCGATCATGCTACGCGCCGTATCTGTACGCTTGCTGATACGCGTTTATTAAAGTCCCCACACACTCGCGATCGGATACGCGTATCAAGATCGGTAAGTACGGACACAGAATAAGTAATAGTACTAACGTACAGAAGGCCGACTGCTAACAAAAAACCGGTTTTGTTGCACCGTACGCTCCCAAATTGGTCATCTCTTTCTATCACATGCAGCGCGCTCTTTCGGAGGCCACGCCCTAGCGCTAGGGCTAGTGCACTCGAGAACATATTAAATGATGCGTCTTAGTATTATTACATAGGTTAGGTAGAATAGTGTTATTAACAGTGATCGGATATTTGGATTAGACACGGGGTGAACGACCTCAATCATTATGTTAGTATGGATATGCCCCGGGAATCCGGACTTTATGTTGTTAGAAAAGGCAAAAAAATACAATGTGTATTTTATTACACTTTAAAACATCTAAGTAGCTGATAGACACGCGTACTTACTCGTCAGCTCATTTGCTGCCACCAAAGCGGCACATTTTGTACCGTTTGGATAAAAGTTCGGCGAGTAGTACGCGTGTCTATCAGCTAATTTATGGTTACTACAATGTCAATGTCAAGATTTTAAAGTATTTTTTCCATCATGACAATAATGTGTAGAGGTTAGGAAAAGAATAGAAGTTTTTGTCTCAACTGGTTGCCATGTAAGAGTAAAAAATCCCTTACAGACAATTTAAATTGTTTTTAGGGTTCCGAACCTCAAGAGGTAAAAACGGAACCGTTATAGGATCATTCGTGTGTCTGTCCGTCCGTCTGTCACAGTCGATTTTTTCCGAAACTACTGGACAGATTAAGTTGAAATTTGGTACGTATATGTAAGTTTGTGACCCAAAGACGGACGTGTAACGAAAATAAATGAATTTTAAATATAGACCCTATTTTTGGGGGGTAAAATTGAAAAAATATTAATGATGTTTTTCAAACTATATCGCGTGACATATCAAATGAAAGTACTTCTTATGGGGATCTCAAATTTTTTTTTTTAATTTCCTTTTTGGTCAATACTTTTCGAGTTATTTAAGAAAATAGGCGAAAAATGACCATTCCCCCCCTTATCTCCGAAACTACTGGACCTAAATTTTTTGAAAAAATAAGGAGGATAGTTATTGACCTATAGATTACAGAACAATTATGAAGAAGTCCATGATATTTGAAATCTATCATATAAAAGATCAGTGTGAGGTGGTATGAACATTGGCGTCCAAAGTTGTTACAGCAACAAGTGTTTATTTGTGTGTATGTTTGAAATCATGAATGACGGGCGTAGGGTACTATAGGTAGTATTTTTGAGCTATAAATCATTCCTGAGAACCAAAGCCGTTTCAGAGATCCACGCAGTGTACGCCAGCTTGATGCTCGGTAGCGTACCTACACCGTGAAATATATTTATATTATATTTCGGGAAATTAAAGGGTACTATTTTTTAACCTAGATATTCCGTAGGTACTATTTGGGTACTATTTATTGGCATAATCAGATCCTGGATAACGTTACGGTGTACGCTATCTTGATGGTTTTAATAAACACGTATCAACATGGATCCCAAGCGATCAGATACGGTGGGTAGCATGATCGCGATCTTTTTGCGTCCACACACACTAACGATCATGATACGCGTCGGTGCTACGCGACGGAGATACGATACGCTGATATGATACAAGTGTAGAACGAGCTTAACAAATTTTAATGTTAAAAAGTTCAGTAATATTTTAATGTAGAAAATACTCTTAGTTTTGTTTGATTTTTAAAAATCATACAAAAAAAATTTAAAAAAAGTGTACAAAATTCGACCGAGGTCGGCTTTGAGGGGCGGCTGGCGCCGCCCCTCAGAGCCTGCCGCCCCGGGCCATGGCCCCCTTGGCCCTAGGGTAAATACGCCTCTGGACGTACAATATAGCAAGCGGTTTATCAAAGATTCGATTTAAATCTAATTTTGACACCTGAATATCCCTTTACATAGCATATGACTGTATTTTGAGTTATGATTTCAAATCCTTGAACGTCTTTATATATACATATATATATATATATGTATATGTGTATAGGCTGGGCACATACGTTAGGTTTCCTAATCCAGTTTTCAGATTAAGAATTCAGATTCGGAAACCGAAAGGCATTCTTTTCATGCAAAATATTCAACATCTCGCACACGTTCTGACTTTTTCCGTACGGAAAAAAACATAATGACGTCACTCATTCGGTTTGAAAAGTCTCCTGCGCGTTCGGTTCGGAGAGACGAAATAAAACTTAATGACGTCATCCCGAACGCGCCGTTCCCATACATTTTGTTTGAACCACTGCACACGTTCGGAAATTTTCAGATCAGGAGGGTCCGAATCGCGCCAACGATGTTCAGTGTAGGCGTGTATTTTTTTGTTAACGGTCAGTTTTACACGTTTGTAAAATGTGTGAACCCGAAAATTTTATAATGTTATTTATTCTCATTTAGATTAGAACCATTAAAAGAGCAAGAGCTATCAATTTGTCATCATCGGCCAAAATACGTCTCCACGAAAGCGGTCCTCTACGTACGGGCGGGAAAAAAACTAATCAAGAAAACCGAAAGTCTGCGCTAGGCGTTCGGTATTCCGAGATGGAATTCCTAATCTGAAAACCGCATTCGTAAACCTAACGTATGTTGCCAGCCTTAAACGCGAAACTAACATCAGCTGTTTAGTCTATGGTCATGGATGTCAAAATGAATTAATCAAATGATTTTCTTTGTACTTAGGTGGAATTGAACCCAATTCATACAATTAACTTGGTCTAGTTAATTAGTTATATGTTCTGTATGTGCTGAACTGAATGGAAACTACCATGGTAACTTTCCCATTCTGATTGTGGTTTCGCTAAACGATTATCGCACTCTACTATGGCTTCGCCGCAAAACGTATCTGTGGATCAGATCAGACGAATCCTGACTGAGATTATTGATGCTCTCGAGTCGCCGGATTACTCGTCTAAGCTAGACGAAGCCAAAGAAGCAGCAGGGAATGAGATGCTCAAAATGATGCAGATTGTTTTCCCCATGGTAGTTCAGATTGAGATGGAGACTATTAAGCGACACGGTTTCAGTGGTACCAGGGAAGGTATGTGCTAAGAAATACTAGTTCTTTGCATTACAACTACTACAGCCTATTTGCGTCCCACTCCTAGGCACAGGCCTTCACTCACCACGAGAGGGTTTGGGCTATAGTCCCCATGCGGGCGCAGTGCGGATTGGGGACTTCACACACATCTTTGAATTACTTTGCAGATGTGTGCAGGTTTCCTCACTATGTTTTCCTTCACCAAAAAGCTCAGCGGTAAATTCAAATTGAATTTTGCACATAAGTAAACTTGGAGGTGCAAGCCTCGAACCCCCAACCCTCTGCGGAGAGAGATGAGGGCCACCATTGCATTAAATAGGTATCAATTATAGTAGTTTTTCAAGTTTTGTTTGTTTGCAATGTTTGAACTAAAATTACCTCCAATTATTTATTGAGTATGCTCAAATCCACCTTGCAAATAGGTATAAAATTGGAATTTTTAGTATGAGCACCTATGAAGTAAGGTTCAATTCAAAGATGCTGAAATAGATACTACAATATCTATTTCACAACTCGAAGTTATCTGAAGGTGAATTTTGTCAGTTGGTGTGGTTGGCGAATTTGTGGTTGTGGTAGTTTGGTTGTATGAAGCTGGTTATGGAACACCCATCAAATTCATAGGAAATTATCCAGCCAGTAAAATTATAATAGTCTACTGTCAACCATTTACCTATACCTACCCATTTAAATAAAAGAAGCAAAAAGCTTTTTATGCACAAAGTTGTAAATCTATATGAAGGAACCCAATTACTGCTAAACAGGACCATAAAGGAATTATGGTTCACAGAGAATACTTTGCCATTCCAGGTATTGTCCAGTTCACACAGCTCGTCCGAGAAACAGAGAGCCTTGATGCCGAAGTGTCCCGCCTGCACAACCAGATCCGCAGCCACTACCTTCCTCCAGTCTCCATCAGCTCTACCGTTGATACCTCCTTGTAATTTGGTATGTTGCAGACAGATTTATTTACTCCCTATACATGTAGTTATCCTTCTGTAGCTTTATATGCTAGAGCAAGATACATAAATGTTGCCGGGCCATAATTGCTCCAAAACTTGACCATATACATAAGTGTACCCTAATGACCATCTAACCTGATATAAATATATGTATTATAACTTTTTATACTTTTATAATAAATGCCTGTAAGTATTATTTTCTTGGCTCATTATTCTCTCGGTTCAAATATGGTAAGAACACATGTTCTATGTTATAAAAATGATGACCATTAATGTGGCTTCTTATCTGATTACTAGCCATCACTAGCTGTTTAACCCGCATTTTGGGATACCCTCTGTTGCTCACCTACACTTCCCAAGGAACCTACATTCCAAATTTCGGCTTTCTTTAACCAGTAGTTTCGGCTGTGATGTGTTGTTTGTCAGTCACACGGTAAAAGGTTAAGTTTATTATTGTAATTGTATTGATTTCTTTATAACTTATTCTAAGCATGGTTTTGCATGGTTCCCCTTGTTTACGCATGATTTTATTTGGCAGAATTCGATTTTACATAATCAGTATAGGCATAATAGTGTTTACGCCGCCGAAACTAATCTCGCATAACGATTGTTCGTCGAATTCTATCACGCCTAATTTATTTACGCCGAATTCTTTTCACGCCTAATTTATTTACGCCGAATTCTTTTCACGCATAATTTTCGAATTCTGAATGTTGTTTAGGCAGAAAATTACTTTCGCCGAAATTCGTTACGCCGAAAACTAGTTTCGCATATCTTTATTCTCGACGATTTCATTAAATGAGTATCCTGTATAACATCGATGATTATCTAAATTGGGGGGTGGGGGTGACTTTCATCATCATAACAGCCGATAGACGTCCACTGCTGAACATAGACCTCGCCCAAGGCTCGCCACTCCGACCGGTCCTGTGCCGCTCGCATCCACCGACTTCCCGTGACCTTCACCTTCCTTCCTTCCTTTAAGGATTTTTACTTATAGATAATTTCATTTACGTATATAAAAAAATAACCTAACCTAACGTATGCGAGTCGGCTTTGCTCCAAACATTGGTCCCTACAGAAATTGTTGTTTCGGACATAAATTCGGACAATATTTCGGCCTATCCAAATTATGCTAAATTACTAGTATGCCAAACTCAAATTCGACCAAGTCAACATTATGCCAACACAATATTCGGGTAAACAGCCATTCTGTCAATTAAGAATTATGCTTAATAAAAAAAGTCAAGATTCGGCGTAGATAAATTATGCGAATCCTGTTATGCGTAAACAGTTTCGGACAAAAAGAATTATGCCAGATAGATGGCACCCGGTTTTACATTACCTCTAGACAAAGGGAACAATCTGGAAACAATAATTGCTTATTGTTATATACTAGTAATGAATGATAAGGTAAATTCTTTTTCTGACGTGTAAAAGTGCCGCTATGTGGCCAATTTGCTGAATAAATGATTGAATTGAATTGAATTGATGTAGGTAGGTAGTTTTAATTACTGACCCAAAAAAGAGGGTAGCTATAAAACCTATGTCATCGCGTTTTCCCAGTTAACACATGTGGCTCAGCAATTTCCGTAAGTTATAATCATCATAGGCCTTAGACATCTTTTCAGACGATTTAGGAGGTGAGTCTGTTAAGGCATTTTCGTTCGTGGCTGTGTAGGGAAATGCTGGAGCGACAGCACCTTCCCCATGACTGGCAGGTAAAAGTGCCGGCGGTTCTAGTACCAGTGTCCTAGAAGCTATATTATTAGGAGCCTCTTTTTTCCGACTGCTGAGCAAAGGCCTCCCCCATCCCTTCCACTGATCCCGATCCTCAGCAGCTCCTGGCCAGTTCGTCAAAAAGGAGTCCAACTCATCTCGCCATCGTCTTCGCGGTATGCCTCGTCTCCGTCTGGAGTTGCTGGGGTCCCACACTGTGGTCGCTTTGGCCCACAACTCGCTCGGCATGCGGCAGACATGACCAGCCCAGTCCCACTTCAGTTATAAGCTATAATGCTTATGAAATATTTAGGTTTTTTATGATTATAAATAGTATGGTAGCACTTGTTTCTCATTATGAAAGTTAGCCTGTTTTTTTTTTAATTTTATTTACCTATGCAAATGAGTGTTTGTGCTAGAATAACAACACTTCGTTGTTTATCCTTGCACCGTCATTGTCTTTTTAGATAGATGTCGTTAACACTGAATCACAATAGCAACAACTAATAGTAAACTAAACAGTTAACTATTCTCCATTCTGGGTTCACCAGTGCAAGGTTGGATTGTAATTAGTTCAGTGAACCGTTTCACACACAATAAACTGCGGCATTAACAGAACTTATTTATATTACAGATCAAAGACTTCGTTAACAATGAAAAGAGGGAAACGCAATCTTTACCTGTTCACTGCAAGTGTGTGTGTGTTCTTATATTACTTCTTCGGAGTCAGTGACTATGTGTTTTCAAGGAATTTCGACAGTGATTTTGACTACCCTCTGAAAATAGACATTCAGCCCATAGTTACAGAAGTTTTGTCTGGCAATATACCCAGCGTAGATCCTATCAATTATTACCCATATGAATTCCTAACTACTTCTGATAAATGCGCTTCACTGGAAAGACTGGATCTGTTTGTCATAGTGAAGTCAGCTATGAACCATTTCAAACATAGAAATACCATAAGGCAAACTTACGGACAAGAGAACCTCCTCCCGGGCCGAATCGTAAAAACACTGTTCTTCCTAGGAGTAGATGAACCAGATTCAGAAACACAGAAGCTAATAAACAAAGAGATTAAAGAATATAAAGATATTATACAAATAGATTTCCATGATAATTATTATAATAACACTATTAAGACAATGATGTCGTTTCGTTGGGTGTACAAACACTGTTCAACAGCAGATTATTACCTTTTTACTGACGACGATATGTATATTTCGTTAAACAATCTCATCAACTATGTTAATGAGGAACCGGTTTCTTCTAGTACAAGAAACCTCCTGTATGAAGATTCTAGAGATGTCTTGTTTGCTGGGTACGTCTTCAAATCTGCACCTCACAGATATTTAACTAGTAAATGGAGGGTTTCTATAGAGGAATACCCATGGGATAAATGGCCACCGTATGTGACGGCAGGAGCTTACGTGGTTTCCAACAAGGCTATGAAAATCATGTACATAGCTAGCCTATATGTGCAGCACTTTAGATTCGATGATATCTACTTGGGTATAGTTGCAAAGAAAGCAGGGTTGCAGCCGACGCACTGCCCTCATTTTTATTTCTATAAGAAGAAGTACAGTAAAGATGGCTACAGTGACGTCATAGCGTCCCACGGTTACGACAATCACGAAGAACTGATATCGGTGTGGAACGAACAGAACAGAATAACGTGATAGCTATTTATTCAATGTGAAATGGACACGAATTAGAATTACGTCTTTATTTTTTATTATACTTTGTCGTTTTTTTTACGTGTTTGGTGGTCTAAACTTAATTACTAAAAAGACTACAATCTCTAGATCCATAATAGGAATGTTTGTTATGAATCTCTGATATGAAATAGTTTGTCGAGTTGAGTTAATTCTCAAACAGAAGCAATAATAAGTTAAATACATAATTAATAATTGTAATAAGATTGAGTGTTAGGTGATTTTTAGACCTATATCTATTTTTATTTAATTGTGTATTACAATACATTATCTTATAAAGATTTGTTTTATAATTAAAAAAATTTTCACTTTGCACAGTCCATCAATAAGATTTATGGCAAATCGGGCGCATAGATAAGTGATACGTCTCTAATGAAGCAGCATTTCAGATATTTATATATTGTCGCTGGTGACTGTACTCAACTATTAACACATTCCCTGTCCCCATATAAAATGACAGCACAATCTCACAAGTCCAACTGACGTATGTATACGTATCTTAGTATGAAGCAGTGACTCCATAGTGGGAGCATGGACTTGTGAAAAAAAGCTTCATGTCCCCACATTGGGGGCCTTCGGACAGGGAACGTGTTAAATAGTAGTATAGTATAGTTTCTCTTCGTTTTATTTAAGTCTTTAAAGTTAGGTACCATAAAAACGAAAGACTCCCTTGTATAGAGGATAGAGGCTACACTTATTTTTACTGTAGTACTAAATACTATAGTACTAATTACTTATTTATTGAAAACCTTGATAATAGGTAGGTATGATCGACGTCAAATATATATTTACACTTTTGCACCTTATTCCGTTGTATTAAGATCTAAAAGTGTAAACATATCTTTGACTGTATACCATTACTTATTTGTAATGTTATTGCCATAACATTAAAAATATAAAAATGTGCCTTTGCGCAATGTCATAGCGTTAAATTATTTAGTGTTGTAGGTACATACAGTTTATTAAAAGCAAAAAGATCTACCTACCTTTTTGAATCTTATTCCTTTTTAATAAGTTTTATAGTATGTATATGGTTTGGCTTTCGACTGTTCACTCTATTGTTTTGGTTACAGTCACTAATTTGTAACGGTTGCGATAATAGTATCGTAACCGTTAACCGTCGTACACCTCGCTGATGAGCTAGCTGCCAGCGTTAACTAAAATTGTAACCTAAATAAAAAACTTTTACGATAATTTGCAGGTCGAAGACAGAGAAGAAAACAAATTAGTAACAAATAAATAACATTGTATATTTCATTATAGATAATAATATGCATCCTTACACAATACATAACATATTAAATTTGTAAAAGTGTATACGATACGTATTTTATTGTCATTTCTTACCATCCCCTTGGAAAATAATAATTTTGTTGGGAATAAATTCACGATAATTCCCTGTGCTTATTCTATTTAATAATGAGTGTATAAATCATAAAACAAATTCATTGCTTTACCCTTTCAAGTATTATTTCTTTATTTCAACAGCAATATTTCCAAAATAACTAGTAAATAGCGAGTAAGGTAAACGCCCCAGTCTTGGGCAGGCGATCTATGATTAAATGTCAACATTTTTGCTTATGTCATGAGAAAGAATTCGAGTGTCCACCACTGGAGCCGAGTAAATGACTGGTGCCGTTACCTTCCTGATCTTTTCACTATACAGGATGATCTAATTGATAATACAAAACAGTTGATTCTGGCTCAGTTAATGAATCATAAATAGTGCATTGCTTTAACTTTGTTGTTAAAACTAGCTTAAGGCATTCACTGCCACTTCTGTTTTACGAACTTTCGCCAGATGCCACACCTGTCATTAAGGGAACTTCAAAGCACTGCGGGGAAAGTCAGCAAAACGCACATATGCGTCGGTGGCAGTGAATGCGTTAATTACAAAGTTAATTGTGAATTAATTGAATCATGTCTACATACATTGGTATACTTTAAACTTAAGAAAAAAATGCTTTTAATTTAATTATTATAGCATTATGAGTTTACTACATTATGGAAGCAATAAACAATTGACTATTGAGTCTTAGTAGAGTAGTTTACTTTGGGGAAGATGTTTTTTTTATGTCGAAGGTCCAAACGAGCGCACAGCCCACCTGATGGTAAGACATTGATTGATGTGTGTAAAACATTGATTTTGTGTTGTATTATCATTTCGAAGTCCCCAAATACCATATCCATGTGAGTATAACAAACCACTTTCATGCTTGACTACCGGAATCATTATTTCTGAACCCTAAATAGCAGACACCTTGGTACTGCTGTTGGCTTTGGCCTCTATCTCCTTAAAGACGTACGTGATCTTCATGATGGCCAGCCAAAGGTCTTCATCAGTGATGTCGCTGTGAACGGTCAGCCGGATCGTCTTCTCGTCGAATGTGATGCACTTTAGAATCACCCCCTCGTCGTTGGGCGTTTTGCAATCACCCTGTAAGTAAAAATAGGAGATTTTCTAGAATAGCCTCTTTTGATGAAGAATGAACACGACCTATGAGAGTGAAATCAGCAACACTGAGATCTAGTGTGCTTGCAGTTGAGACATTCAGTTCGTATGTGAGACTGAGAGTTGCATAACTGTATCGGAGTAACCTATAGTTCCCACTATAGGTTACTCCATCGATACAGTTCCCACTTGCCACCCGCATCCTGTGAACAGCCGCACCAGCACCATGTTGCTGCGCCGCTGCTGGGACCACCGTGCAGCACCAACATGCTGGATAACTGTATCTACAGAGTGTCGTGACCTGGGTCTCCGCCAGCGACACCTGGGCGAGCCACGGCGCCGGCGCCGAGCGGGCAGCCCGGGGACAGCCGCACCAGCACCATGTTGCTGTTCTGCTGCTGGGTCCACCGTGCAGCACCAACGTGTTGTATAACTGTATCTACAGAGTGTTGTGACCTGGGTCTCCGCCAGCGACACCTGGGCGAGCCGCTGCGCCACGGCGCCGGCGCCGAGCGGGCAGCCCGGGGACAGCCGCACCAGCACCATGTTGCTGTGCTGCTGCTGGGCGTCCACCGAGAAGCACTTGAGGAACATGCCGTCGATCACTGGGAACAAAACTTGGAATAACTTCATCGCTCGCCACCCGTGTTGCCACAAAGAAAAAAAAAACTTCACCGCTGAAAGTGCTAATGATGTCCCAATGAGGGTCACCATCCATTATTTAAAGAAAAGAAGAGGAGGGTCACCATATAGGCCGGGAGATCCTGACACTGAATTCCGAACCATTTGTACCAGGCTGGCGAGTCTACAGGGGTATAATTACGTAATGACGAAAAGGAAAATCATGGTCATAGCGCCAGTACCGGGGGCCAATGCCAGTGGCGCCCGTCAATCTTCAATAAGACTGCGTCAGTCTTCAATAAGACTGCGTTCGTTGTGATTGGAGCTGGACTGATTTAGATGTAATTTGGTATGGAGATAGTTGGAGTCCTGGGGCAGAAGATAGGCTACTTTTTATTCCCATAGTTTCGACAGGAACGCGTGAATTCCACGCGGCCGAAGGTGCGGGCTAGTGGACTGGACAGTAATGTAATTGTTTTTTTTTTCAAGATTTAGGTGTATTTTTGCGAGGGTGTCGTATCCGAGAAAACAATCAGTACTTTGAAAATTGGAGTATTGTTGTTGTTGTTGGACACCTGGTGCAGCCAGGGAAGGTACCATGGGCGAGCCGCTGGGCGCGCATATGGTCGAGCGCCAGTTGCGGTACGACGTCGTCGATGGCGACCGGCATTTTACATTGGAGTATTATTGTTGTTGGACACCTGGTGCAGCCAGGGAAGGTACCATGGGCGAGCCGCTGGGCGCGCTTGTGGTCGAGCGCCAGTTGCGGCACGACGTCGTCGATGGCGAGCAGCATTTTACGTGGAGTATTGTTGTTGTTGGACACCTGGTGCGGCCAGGGAAGGTACCTTGGGCGAGCCGCTGGGCGCGCTTGTGGTCGAGCGCCAGTCGCGGCACGACGTCGTCGATGGCGACCAGCAATTTTACATTGAAGTTTTGTTGTTGTTGTTGGGCACCTGGTGCGGCCAGGGAAGGTACCTTGGGCGAGCCGCTGGGCGCGCTTGTGGTCGAGCGCCAGTTGCGGCACGACGTCGTCGATGGCGACCAGCATTTTACATTGAAGTATTGATGTTGTTGTTGGACACCTGGTGCAGCCAGGGAAGGTACCTTGGGCGAGCCGCTGGGCGCGCTTGTGGTCGAGCGCCAGTTGCGGCACGACGTCGTCGATGGCGAGCAGCATTTTACGTGGAGTATTGTTGTTGTTGGACACCTGGTGCGGCCAGGGAAGGTACCTTGGGCGAGCCGCTGGGCGCGCTTGTGGTCGAGCGCCAGTTGCGGTACGACGTCGTCGATGGCGAGCAGCATTTTACGTGGAGTATTGTTGTTGTTGGACACCTGGTGCGGCCAGGGAAGGTACCTTGGGCGAGCCGCTGGGCGCGCTTGTGGTCGAGCGCCAGTTGCGGTACGACGTCGTCGATGGCGAGCAGCATTTTACGTGGAGTATTGTTGTTGTTGGACACCTGGTGCGGCCAGGGAAGGTACCTTGGGCGAGCCGCTGGGCGCGCTTGTGGTCGAGCGCCAGTTGCGGTACGACGTCGTCGATGGCGAGCAGCATTTTACGTGGAGTATTGTTGTTGTTGGACACCTGGTGCGGCCAGGGAAGGTACCTTGGGCGAGCCGCTGGGCGCGCTTGTGGTCGAGCGCCAGTTGCGGTACGACGTCGTCGATGGCGAGCAGCATTTTACGTGGAGTATTGTTGTTGTTGGACACCTGGTGCGGCCAGGGAAGGTACCTTGGGCGAGCCGCTGGGCGCGCTTGTGGTCGAGCGCCAGTTGCGGCACGACGTCGTCGATGGCGACCAGCGCGCACGCGGCTAGGACCCCCGCCTGACGCATCCCGCCGCCCAGCATTTTACGCATGCGCCGCGCCCTGAAACACCCCGAGCGTAAGTCAATGTGGGCCACCGTATTCCTGCTCACTAGGCGCCACTATCTATAAGGTGTTGGCTGTCAGTGTCAATGTCAAAATTTGTCATTTCATACGTTGTCAATGGCACTGTGACATTTGGCGTTCATAGACCTCAGTGTTGCCAATTTAGCGTGTAATATGGCAGAGAATGTGTAAATTGGCAACACTGCACCCCATAGGATTAAAAACGCCTCCAGCGGCGAATTAACTCGCGGTGATCCTCAATAAAATCATACGTTATTCGATAATTCCAAAGCCCGGGATTCTTTCGAACTTTCATACAGGCGCTCCTTTCTTGCAAGGTTTATTTAAAATAAGTTATTGTTTTTTCGAACATAGTAAGGAATTTTGATGAAATTTGGTACGATTATGATATGGATTATGGGGAAGGAAATAGGCTACCTTTCTCCTGTATCTAAGAAAAAAACGGTTCCCGCGGGAGCACTATAACAGAATTCTACGATGACGAAGTCGCGCGTATAACCTAGTGTTTCACACATGTATGTCCATTATTTTAATTATAAAAAGTACACTTCCACCACCACCACCACAACAACCTATTTGCGGCCCACTGCTGGGCACAGGCCTCCTCTCATTACGAGAGGGTTTGGGCTTTAGTCCCCACGCGGGCTCAGCGCGGATTGGGGACTTTACACACATCCTTGAATTACTTCTCAGATGCGTGCAGGTTTCCTCACGACGTTTTCCTTCACCGAAAAGCTCAATGGTAAATTCAAATTGAATTTCGCACATAAATAATTTCAGAGGTGCGACCCGGATTCGAACCCTCGACCCTCTGCATGCTATGAGGCGGTAGGTCGAACCACTAGGCTAGCACGGCTTCAAAAAGTACACTTACTGGTCAATAAAATGCACTGATCCAACCAAGGCCGAGCCGACGGGACAACTCAACCCCTTGCTGAAGCAGACTGAGACACTGTCACATGCCTTCACGAGTTCCTTCACTGGTATTTTCAAATACTCTGCAGCGTTGAAGATCCTAGCGCCGTCCATATGGATGGGGATGGAGCGCTTCTTGCAGACAGCTGATAAGCTCTCGAGCCATTTTAGAGGGAGGACCTGAAAAGAGCAGCTGGTTAACGTAAGTAGATACTAGGGCTTCCAAATCCCGGGACTATCGTAATCCCGGGATTCATATCGGGATTGCAGCAGTCAATCCCGGGATCCCGGGATCCCGGGATTGAGTACTGCTTGTATGTGATGGTAGTTTCATTACGAAAAAAAATACCAAATTTAAGTCATACACAATATATCTTAATACAAATCAAATCGCAAATTGTTTTAAACAGTTCAGGCTGAAGTTTTACAAGATGGCTTACATGAAACCTTAACCTTACTAAAGGATTATAGATCCATCCTACCGCCGTCTCATTATTACAAGCTGTTTTTGAGAGTTATCGTATCACCCACCGTCTTTCGCGAAGGTTTGACAACTTCTTGAATACCAAAAAGTCGATTTCAGAAAGGGCTACAGTACTTAAATTTACCGGTCGGATGGTCATACAGAAGACCAAAGCAAATAACACCTCCCACATTACATGGCATTCGTGCCATTTAATGTGGGAGGTGTTATTCATTACGCCTATAACGAACGAATCATTTGACTCTATTGATACCATAATCCACAACAGCCCAAGGGCTGTACTGCAATCTCCCCGCGCCAGCCTCTGGCTCTTTGACTGTACCACTCACTATTTCGAAGTGTTGAAGTTTCTGTATGAAAACGCCACTGCCCGTTCGACACAGGACAGCACAAATCCTATTCCTCTGATGCGGAGAATTACACAAAGCTGTTTACAGCTGCAGTCAAGGATGCTTTCATGGTTCTGAACTGAAAACGAGGCATCAATAATCTACATGAGGAGTTGGTAGTTACTACTCATATTCGACTTACCGATGACTACCTATACGTAGTAAATCCTGAACCCCTGGAATATGGAAGATCTCAGTGCTATATTTATTGATCTCAGAAGAGTCTTCAACTGACTTGAAAATGAACATGGACAAGACGAAAATTGTTTCTAATGTCCATGTTGTAGGTAACTACCAACTCCCGTAACAGGCGGGTTCAGTGCTCGAAAGGGGACGATTATGTAAACCAGGAAGAAAATGTCCAATTAGGTATGTTTAGTTAGTTCAATGAGAAACATAAGCTTTTTAGACTCGGCTGAGCAATACTGAGCAATGAGCATCGATCGGGAGTTCGGGAAGCATTGCAGTGGTTTTTTCGTCCACATTTTCACAGTCTCAAGTCTTTGGCTACTGTGTGTCGCCACTTCGCCAATGATATTTAGCTAAAGGATAAGACGTGAGCGCCAATGATGTGTCTCATAAAAAAACTCAAGTTCATTCAAACGGCAACGTAGAGGGCTAATTTGTATTTGATACAATCAAAAATGATGATATGTGGATGATATCCTCAATAGAACTAGGATCACCGACATAGTCCGAAGAATCGGAAGGGTTGCGAAACTTAAGTAGTAACTCTAAAATTTGAGAAAGTTCTCAAATGACAACCGCAAACCAGGAGAAGAGATATCAAAAGCATCCAAAAAGATGTTGTGACGACCAGGTGAAGGGTCCCGTGGATTTCTATGGCACAAGATCGGTCTTGCGGCTGATATAATGAATGAATACCTCGGTAAATTATCTTTAAATCATAGATGAAGACCGATTATTTTGATAGGAAACTCAATCCCGGGATCCCGGGATTGAAATAGAAATCCCGGGATTGAAAAAGCCCTAAAAAATAGGCGGGATCCCGGGATCCCGGGATCCCGGGATTGGAAGCCCTAGTAGATACACAGACAGACGGCAGAAAAGTGTGTGACATTAAAAAACGGGATCCTATTTTAAAGTAAAGTAGAAGTAAATTTTGCCCTTTTTCTAACTACATGCTTTTTCGTTACATGATACTGGGTCTCCTCCCGCTGGACCTAATGATAAAAAGACGTGCTACAGAACAATGGTTTAAGCTTAAAAGCGAAGACCTATGGATAGGCAAACACACAGAAAAGGGCCATACGGAAATAGACAATGAATACAGAGATAAACTGTCAATGATCCTGTCAAACAATGACCTCACGAAGAGGCACAGGACGTTCAATAAGAAATATAGAGTACACATAGGATCTAGAACAGAGTGGGAAGCTACTGACAGCAAATCGGCAACAGTGTGCTATACCGACGGCTCGAGAAAGGAATCCACCAAACTATCTGGGGCGGGTATATACGTCAGACAGAGGAATGGGACGGAACTGAAAAGAACCATCAATCTGGGAAGTTTTGCCAGCATTTTCCAAGCAGAGACCCAAGCTATATTGGAATGCGCGGAAATGCTTCAAGAGGCGGACACCCAGAACGACACGATAGCAATATACAGTGACAGCCAGGCAGCACTAAAAGCACTCAACAAAGAAGAATCATGCTCTAAACTGGTTATTGAGTGTAAGAAAGCACTTAACCGGCTGGCAGAGGAAGGGGATAAAGAACTGATAGTCGCATGGGTGCCTGGACAGGAGGGCAATACCGGGAACGAAATGGCCGACGAACTGGCCAGAAAAGGAGCCGACGAAACTTTCGTGGGGCCAGAACCGAGACTGCCCATAGCTCACAACATCACAAAAGGAGTAATACGGCGCAAAGCAATACAAGAAGCAAACCAAAGATGGCAAGATCTAGAGGGTCAATGGCGAGATGGGAAAGAACCGGAAGGGATACGCTGAATGAAGATGACCTACAAGACCTAACGATAGGGAAGATAATAGGATTCTGCAAGGCTACAGGAAGGTTCAACGGGGCAACGGCGCTGGGAGCGGATAACCCGTAATCCCAGGGGAGACCGGGGAAATGGGTGAAATGGTTCCGAATGGAGGACCGATCACCCGACTGAAACCAGGCAGTCGTCCCCTTCTATAAATAATAATAATAATAATAAAATTCGTTACACATGTACTAGGAAAGATTTGTGTGGTTGTTTGTAAACTCAAAAACTACTGAACACTCACGAGTTAGCTACATTATTTCTGAATGACTTGCGGATAATTTTACCCCAATTGCCCACGAGATCTAAGATGGGCATCTCACTTAGAGGGGAGCAAGCGCAAATCCAGCTTCTGTCTGACATAGGGAAGATATTTCTTTTTCGGGGCATTTTTTATGGGGATAGCTAGATCCAGGGAGCTGAGAAACGCATTTAAAAAAGTGAACGTTACCTTCCCCCCGCAGACATTATGCGTGTTCTCAATACAGACGAGCGACGTGACGGGCTCATGGATGTCGGAGCCTCGAAACCTCTTCTCCAGCTCGTCCAGGTTGAAAGTCCCGTCGGAGTTGTTCTGGAGCGTGGCCAGCAGGCAGCCGGCCACGTGGCTGGCGCCGCCTGGAACACGGGTCAATGAGGGCTACTAAGCCACCACCTTGCAGATAGTGGCGCCAACTAGTGTCTCAATGGTACTGTGGCATTTGACGTTTCTGAGACCTCAGTGTTGCCTATTTAGCGTGTAATATGGCACATAAAAAGCCGTGGTAGCCTAGTTGTTTGACCTACCGCCTCTCATGTAAAGGGTCGGGAGTTCGACCCCTTAAATTATTTATGTGCGAAATTCAATTTGAATTTACCATTAATTTTTTCGGTGAAGGAAAACATCGTGAGGAAACCTGCACGCACCGGCGAAGTAATTCAAGGATGTGTGTGAAGTCCCCAAACCACATGAGAGGAGGCCTGTGCCCAGCAGTGGGCCGTAAATAGGCTGTAGTAGTAGTAGTAGTATCGCACATAATGTGCTAAATTGGTAACATTGCACCTCGCAGGACAGCAAGCGACTCCAGCGGAGGATTCACTCGCGGTCATCCTCATTCACTTAACCTTTTCGATGCTTTTATATTTGAATGAAGTGATCAGTCAAACGCCAAGCATGTGAATTTAACGTAACATGCGAATCAATGAAAATAGAACTAATTTTTTTCATTCATTGATTCATTTTATTATACATTTTATTAATGATCAAAGTGCACCTTTGCTAGGCTGCGCTTCCACCAGAGATTTGCGAGTGAGGATTGCGAGGGATGTGTTTGTCATAAACCAATAGAGAGACTTCATTTATTACCTTTCACTATACTATACATAATTTGACCACTAGGGGCGCTGCGATCGCTTGACCCAAACAATTACATAGAGAAATATTTGTTGTTTTTGGTTTTACTTAAATTATTAAAAAATGCCGCGCTGTGCAGTTCCAGGATGCAATGAGAACTGACGACACGTATTTCCGAAAGACTTGGTATGTATCTGGGGCAGGTATAAATTGCATTGGGATGTCTTCATTTTCATCACAAATAACTGAACGAAAATTAAAATTGTAGTCAATATTTAACAATTTTAAACAAATCTACTTAAAATTGTCAACAAAAAAAACCGGCCAAGTGCGAGTCGGACTCGCGCACCGAGGGTTCCGTACAAACCTGTAAGGTTTACAAAGTTCGTTCTTTACGACAATCGAGTCATAACTATGGTATTTTTATTGCAAAATGAAATTCATAACATTACAATGGGGAAAGATGGAGTAGCATAAATTTAAGACAAAGATCTTAAAAAATATATATTTTGTAATGTAACTAAAAATTTAAGGTTTTCGGAATTTTTCCTTTATGTGTGCTATAAAACGTTGCTTCATGCCAAATTTCAAGATTCTAGGTCGACTGGAAGTACCCTTTAGGTTTTGATTCCCTTGCGAGTACTTGCGAGTTTCAAAATATGCAGCTTAAATTGCTGTTTCTTTTGATTGCGTTGACATAGAAGTTTGATTTTGTTACAGCTTAAAGGTATTATAGACGTGAGTATTTGGTATGAATTTCAATTTAATACCTCTACGCGTTTATGAGGAAATGGGTAGTAAGGTTAAAATTATTAAAAAAATATATATTATGTGATGTAACTAAAAATTAATGGTTTTCGTAATTTTTCCTTTATCTATGCTATAAGACGTTGCTTCGTACCAAATTTCAAGATTCTGAATTCACGGGAAGCACCCTGTAGGTTTTGATTCCCTTGCAAGTGTCGAAAATTTGCGGCATAAACGGCTGTATCTTTTGATTGCGTTGGCTTAGAAGTTTGATTTTTTCACAGCTTCAAGGGACAGTAGACCTGAGTAATTGATATAAATTTCAGCTTCATACCTCCACGCGTTCCTGAGAAAAAGGGTCTTGACAGACGGACAGACGGACAACAAAGTGATCCTATAAGGGTTCCGTTTTTTCCTTTTGAGGTACGGAACCCTAAAAACCCGTAAAAATTTGACAGCTACAGTGTTTGGGTTTTGGTTTGGGTGAAGCGTTTGCAGCGCCATCTGAGTCGAGCTTCGCGTATTCTTGTCCATTGTTATTTCTGTTATTGGTCTAGATTACAGTTGCATACTTACAGTCATTCATATACATACTTTGTAATTCGGTACAGGTTTACACAACTTAGAAGGCGCGTGGATTAAGCAATAATAGTCTCTAAGTCAACGGCTTAAGTGCTTCGCCACGCGCCTTCTAAGTTGTGTCGTGCTATACTAACCTTGTTCATACTTGAAGATGTGACTCTTGTCTCCCAGAATCACTTCCGATCCTCTTTTATTGCAATGAACCATGACTGAAAGTGAAGAATATGAGAATTATATGCCATAAATAAGACCATAAGTTGTATTCAGGTTTTCTTTATTTTTTTAATCATGAAATATTTATAGAGGCTTAAGTACACTAAAGTGACTATGCCAACCTCATTGGAGGAAAACCAAAAAAATAGGTTTATGGAGAATTCCCACTAAAGGGAGATTCTCGGATCTTGGATCATCTGACTTTTGATTTCATCTATACTAATGAAATGAAATAGAACTGTGACAAAAATGAATCATGATCATGAATCATATCTTTTTAATACTTAACAATCTTAAACAATAACATGCTAGATTCAGAATAATAAAAAATTATTGGGGTGTCTGAGTGTTACGTATGGTATACATAAAATGATGGAAAGTGTTGAAAACAGAATCATCCACCACCACCACCACAACAGCCTATTCAAGTCCCACTGTTGGGCACAGGCCTCATCATCACAAGAGGGTTTAGGATATAGTCCCCACACAGACCCAATGCGCATTGGGGACGTCAATTATAAGTAACTAGCCATTTCCCCGCGACTTCATCTCGCATAGACTTAGAATTTGCGCATACCTCATGATACTATGTATACTTATAATATAATGTTTATAGCAGGATTGAAAAACTGTCCCGTGGAAAACCTGTTCCCGTGAATATATCGGGATAAAAAGTAGCCTATGCATGTTCTTACCAGGGTCTCAAACTATCTCCATAGCAAAGGGCGTGCCAGGATAAGATAATTACAAAAACTATAATGTTTAGGGTGCTCAAATTTTGCACAATAATTATTGGTGTAGAGCCACACCAACCATAAAAATTACAAGCCCAAATTCGTCGGGGGCAGAATCACTTAGCTTATCCTGGCACGCCCTTTCATCCAAATCGGTCCAGTCGTTTTGACGTGAAGGCAGGACAAACAAACAAACACACTTTCACATTTATAAATGATAAAATTATTAGTATGGATTCAAGAATGTGCCTTGCATTAAGTACTTCGTAGATTCGTGCAGGTTTCCTCACGTTGTTTTCCTTCACCTAAAATGTCAGTGGTAAATGCAACGGAATCATAATTTCATTAAATAAACTTACTAGCAATCAAGTTGGCCATTGTGCCAGACGGTACGAAAAGCGCGGCTGGCTTGCCCATTACGGCTGCGATCTTACTCTCCAAGGCATTCACAGTGGGGTCCTCCCCGTAAACGTCGTCTCCAAGCGCTGAATTCACCATCGCGTGCTTCATAGCTTTCGTCGGCTTCGTCACAGTATCCGAACGCATATCCACAATATACGCCATTGTTTTAAATATTTAAACTATGTTGTTTTAATACAAGACCTCTCTTCACCAACTAAAGTGATATAACCTAAAATGACCAAGACTTACGCCGTATACTGACTGGCCAGCGAGATGAAACCGGACAAAAACACGATTGATTAGATAAAGAAACTCAGTCTACAAACAAATTACTAGGTTGATAGATTCAAGGCTACCGATCAACGTCTAAGATCAACGTCGTTATCAACCGGTTCAATTTACCATTTATTATTTGATTATTGAATGATATTTGACATAAGGTCAACGCGTTATGTTGTATAGTTCAAACATGATGCATGTACAAGATTACAGCCTTTTTAATACGGTCGGGTTATTCTCCCAATTGATAGCTGTCAATGTCAGCATTGATGTCAGCTGATGCTGATTAGAATTTTGACAGAAAATAAAGGCAGGCACCCACAGTCAACCAAATTTATGTAATTTTTTTATTTTTTCGAAATCAATTTGATTTATTAAAAAAAAATACCAAGCATCATGTCAAAGTTGAAAAAAAAACATGATGTTATTATCACAGGTTATTGTGGGAGAAAAAGAAAATTCCATCAAAATATAAATGTGAAATAAGAGCCAAGTTCAACATTACTCGTCGTTGAAGTTCTGCGGGGCACTTTGGATGTATTTCAAGATCAAGATCTTGGCTACAACGCACACGGTGTTTTTTTTTACTGTAATTTTTAGGAAACATTTTTCAAATCTTACTTAGTTAAATTTATTAAGGTAATACATAATTCACAAAGATATTCATTTTAGACTTATGTGTGTACGTCACAACAGTGTGAAATCCATTGAATTATTTTGCTATTTTGTCATATAAAGAGTTTTCAGAGAAGACCTCATTGATGCATGTACAAGATTACAGCCTTTTTAATACGGTCGGGTTATTCTCTCAATTGATAGCTGTCAATGTCAGCATTGATGTCAGCTGATGCTGATTAGAATTTTGACAGAAAATAAAGGCAGGCACCCACAGTCAACCAAATTTATGTATTTTTTTTATTTTTTCGAAATCAATTTGATTTATAAAAAAAAATACCAAGCATCATGTCAAAGTTGAAAAAAAAACATGATGTTATTATCACAGGTTATTGTGGGAGAAAAAGAAAATTCCATCAAAATATAAATGTGAAATAAGAGCCAAGTTCAACATTACTCGTCGTTGAAGTTCTGCGGGGCACTTTGGATGTATTTCAAGATCAAGATCTTGGCTACAACGCACACGGTGTTTTTTTTTTACTGTAATTTTTAGGAAACATTTTTCAAATCTTACTTAGTTAAATTTATTAAGAACTAAGGTAATACATAATTCACATTGTTCTTAAAATATCAAAGATATTCATTTTAGACTTATGTGTGTACGTCACAACAGTGTGAAATCCATTGAATTATTTTGCTATTTTGTCATATAAAGAGTTTTCAGAGAAGACCTCATTTGTGTACAGTTGACGTCAAATAGATGTTTACACTTTTGGACCTTAATACAATGGAATAGGGTGAAAAAGTTCAAACATCTCTTTGACGTCGACCCTACGATAAGGAGGTGAAAATTTAAGTCCGTTTAATATTTTGCCATTTACTTAAGATATGTGTCACGCGTCAATAATATGAAACTACCTCTCCCCTATCTCGAGCTCATCGTGACAATGTTACAGATAAGAATTTTCAATTTAAAAAAAATTGAATGCGTCTGTCATTTAGCAAAAGATTTTGGATAGTACGATTTTATTTATGTAAACTTTATTGCACAATAGGAAAAGTACATTTAATAATAATAATAATATCTTGGGACATTTCATTTCACACATATTGACCTAGCCCCAAACAAAGCAAGGCTTGTATTATGGGCCAAACGATCATCATCATCATCATCATCAAATGTCTAAAAGCAATCTCTACCAGGCAACGATGAGGCCAAACAGAGAGGTACAAGTAGTTGCATTTATATCAAAGTAAAAAGAATATGGTCAAGCAAAATGTTGCATTGTGAAGGTTGTGAACGTTGCATAAACTGGAAACTGTAATACAGTTTTAAACTACCACAGTTTCCATGGCTACCAATGCTACCATCTTATAGAGTGACTTGTAAACTTTTTTCCATACAAAAAAGTTTTATTTTACCAACTCGAAAAAAAATTGAAATTTAATAAACATGTTTAGAATCGATAGCTGATTCTGTGCGTAAAATACATTTTTGCTTGAACCTGTATATCGACTAATAAACATACATAGAGGTACAAAAATACTATAACTAGGCATAAACACACTAACACACTAATAAATATAAATCTAAGACACGAAACAGATGTATCCCACTAACAACATTCTATGTAAAAAGATGCAAGTCTCGCTACGCACAGTTTTTCTAAAACAAATAAGTTTCGAGATATACCTAATGATAAGCCAAGCCGGTTATTTTAGTCAGTATTACCGGCAGTAGTTTTAGTGGGTGGGATCTCATCTCTTCTTATAGGCATTCTCTTTATTCTTTTCGCGACAAACTGCAAATATAACCTAGCCCCAAACTAAGCAAAGTTTGTACTATGGGTGCTAGACAACGATATAAATACTTATATAAATACTAAACATCCATGACTCGAGTACAAACATTCATGTTCATCACACAAAGTTTTCCCCGAGCGGGACTCGAACCCGCGACCATCGGAACAGAAGGCAGAGTCACTACCAACTGGACCAATCTCGCCGTCATTGCCTTTATTGTATAGAATTACAAAGTTAAACATACAGTTTGTAAAACCGGGAACCGGGACTTAAAGTGGGACATGTTGGAGTTTTCACTAACTTTAGACGGTAAAACCTGTTTATTTCCAAGATGTGGAGTTTGTAAGTTCACTAGAAGAATTTTGATCATCGGTGAGTCAGTGTCATATTTTAGGAAGTTTAACTAGTAATAGTTTTTAAACTATTAGATCAAATTGAATGAAATTTTGTAATGTCCCTAGTCCTATTACACCCTCTCGGTAGCTAAAAATTAAAGTCTATCTTCATCCATAAGGAAGTTAGACGGAGGTAGAGAATGGCCTGAATGATTCCGGCCATTCTTTTTTATAAAATGATCTTTTGATAAATGTCTTCATAGCACAAATTTACCTGCTACGCTTGCGACTCCGTGATACTTGAGTGATATTTTAAAGTAACTTTTAGGTACTTATGCAATGTGATATCGGTTGACGAAGTCGTCTTGCCTTTTTTAAATATAGTTATAGTATTTTATTTTCAGGAGGCAGCTGAACTTCATAGTAAAAATAAATACTCAGAAATCATGTGCGTCTGTTTTTGATTTCACTCTGTAAAGTTGGGTACTTACCTGATTGTACCTTTACATCATTCAATCTTATAGTTTCTAATATCCATGGGCCGCTGTGACCTCTTAACATCAGGTGGCCTGCAAGCAAACACGCTTGCCTACTTATGACATGAAAAATCATGAGTACCAAAATTTCCAAAAGTATCAAAATATGTTCAGCTAACTTTTTGGGGTTACCCTATAAAGCGACAGTGGCGCCTCCATTATTTTTTACTCTTTTTTGCCAGACTATAACTCATGCTTGAAAAAATGTGGCTTGAACGAAAACTAACTTTGAGCTTATCTTATGTCAAGACTTAAGAGGTAGCGAATTCCAGAGACGGATTGCTTGAAAGGCGAAAGTTTAAAAGAAAACCCGAATAGTGAGAAGGAGTTACGAGTTTAAGAGAGCAGTAAGAAGGCAGTTCATATAATGTATGAGGGATATCAAAGGAGGATTTAGATTTTTGATTGATTCATTGGATGTTTAAAAGTTATTATTTGAAACCCCAAAACATTACATTACAACATATTATTTCTATGGCAATTCCATATGACATTTGCGTTTTGACGCTCATGAAAAGTAGTAGCCAATTATGATTTAAAAATCAACAAACAAAAAAAGCCGCTAAAATGTTCCGTGTAAAGTACAGTACACACTATATACGCGTCATATCGAAACTTGGCCTGGCGCACTTCCTTGCACATACATTATGATAAAATAAATGATAATTAGGACTAATTTGGTTTTTTAACAAGATCTAATACTTTTTGTTTTACATTAAAATAGTACGCGATTTAGGAATACTAAGCTCGTGTTAAATTAACAAAAATAAAAACAGAAAATTAGAGAACGTTACTTTTTCAAAAGTAAAGCACATTTAGTGAGTTCGTTTCCAGTTTCTCAGTAAGATCCATAGACTAATGATGACCTCTGATTGGTCGACAAACTAACCAGCAGAAAAAATAGTTTCAATAGCCAATCACAAACTACGGCAGAACAGCAAACTACACATCTGTCAGTGCCTTTTCGTAACAGAAAACAAAATTTCAACGACGAATTTGCAAGATTTTGTTCGTTCATTACTGCTATTTATCAGTGTTGAACTTATTTTGATTGAGTCTTGCGTTATTAATTATGTGCATCATAAGTACAATCTTGAGATAAGTATAGGAATAAGTTATCCTTAAGTTTTACATCGAAAATCTTGTACGAGTTAAGAACAAACTGAAGTGAGTTCGGGCGTCGACCGGTCCTATCCCTCCTACCGTAACCGTCGGCGACTCCGCCGCCTGGCCCGCCTGTCAGTCGCAATCTTCATTTTGTGTCGGCGCCTCGCGCGGGGTTAGAACGCGGGTGCATTTCAATAAGTGTTGTGAGGTGCAGTGTTGGTCGGCGCGACCGTTTAATGTGGTTTTCAGTGCCGGCGTTAGGTTATCGTAAGTCGGGGCGCGCGGCGTGATCGGTCGCGATGGTTGACATGGATAGAAACGACCCGGAGCTCCGGTACCTGTCGGTGGATCGGAACAGCTTCAACGACCCGGCGACGCAGGCGGAATGGACGCAGAAGCGTTTGGTTTGGGTGCCGCACGAGACCCAAGGGTTCGTGGCGGCGGGGATCAAGGGGGAGCGAGGGGACGAGGTGGAGGTGGAGATCGCGGAGTCAGGGAAGCGCATGTTGGTCCAGATCGATGATATCCAGAAGATGAATCCGCCAAAGTTCGATAAAGTCGAGGACATGGCGGAGCTCACATGCCTGAATGAAGCCTCCGTGCTCCACAACATCAAGGACAGATATTACTCCGGGCTGATCTATGTGAGTACCTTTGGATTCACTTTCACAACATAAGGGGCTTCTAATACACTATCTGTTGATGTCATGAAGCAAAGTCGTCATTATATCGTTGTATTTTGCCCATTGAGTTTGGTGCACAGCAGCTAAGTCTCTTTGACAGCCCTTAAAATTACACCCTGGTTTCCTTTGGTTGTAATATTCATATATTTTCATGTACATGTGTTAAACAAACAGAAATTGTATTTGATTAGAAGCTCTATTACAATGTCTCTCAAAGTTTATATTATAACATTCACTATTCGGTCTATTTTCTAGATTTAAAATTGGACCATGATTTCATCAGCTGCTTCTAAACACTTACATTTGCTGAATTCATATAGTTTTGTATCTTTAACTTTACAGAGGTCACTCATTAACATAGGATGGAAATATTTATAGAAAACTAGCTGACCCCGCGGACTTTGTACTGCTTTTTTTTTTTTTTGAGTATGACAAATAGCTTATGTCCTATTCTCAGACCTACTGAACATACACTCCAAATTTCATAAGAATTGGTCGAGCGGTTTCAGAGGAGTTTGGTTACAAACACTGTGACACGAGAATTTTATATATTAGATAGATTAGATGTCTCAATTATAATTTCCAAATTTCCATTTAAAAGTGCAGTTTGTGTATTTTTAGATATTAGTATTCCTGAAACATTAGTTTATCTTGAGTATTTTATCAAATTACTGTATTGGTTTTAGTCTCAAACTGTTCAAAGGTAAATTTTATAATCTTGTAGGTTATGATGATTCATACTGCAAACAATGAAGTCATGATAATGATTTTTTGTTGCTACTTCTACTTGATTGTGATTAAGAAGCTTTAAAACTGAACAGTAAATAAGGGAAATTATAGTTGTTGATTGTAATTTCATTAACAGAAATTTTATTTAATATGTTTTATCCATTATTTGACGAGCTTTTACCCGCGACCTTGTCTGCAGGGAATATCATGCAAAATTTCGAAACTGACCTTTTTTCAGGATACTTTTAAAACCAATTTTTCCCGGGATTTTCGGGACTCGAGGATTTCTGTAATTCCCGTGATTTCTATCCAAAGGCCCTTTCCAGGTCTCTCTAATAATTTTCCGGGATTTTTACGGGATTTTCCGAGATTTCATAGATAATAACAGTAGCCTATGTGATAATTCAGGTTACCAAATGTCTGTTTGCCAAATTTCATGAAAATTGGTTGAGCTGTTTTAGCGTGATTGAGTAGCAAAAAAATTTGTCCAAACACAAACTTTCAGTTGTAATATTATTATTATTAAGATGGTAAGTGGTCACACACAAGGAATCATACCATAATACACATTATTTCAAATGTGTTGCCAATCCGGGAACTGAAATTGATTGCCTCTATGCTAGTAATTTCACCAGATCTCTTACCCCCTTACCGGAAACATAGCAGAATGAGCACTGCTATTTGGCGGCAGGTTATCAGGTAAGATGGTGCCATCCGGATAATAGATTAAATCATGAGATAATTATGTAGTCCTGAGTAAAATCTTTTTGATAGTAATATAGGAAGTTAATATAATGACTTGAACCCTCAACACAGCATTCCCACTCTTGGTCACACCAGTTTTGTTGACCAGATGGTTTTTGGTCAAAGAGTGTGTGTGGAAGCGATCTTTATTTTGACTTCAACACACAATACTATTCTTATCTAACTGTAGAATGTCAACATGACCCAAGTTATTCTGGAGATACTTGCACAAATAATGACAGTCCAACACAATGGCTAGTTATCCTTAAAAAGGAGACACTTCACTTGTTCTTGTCAATTTTGCATATCTTTAGTTGTCATTTTTCAACTTGCATGTAGATAAAAGCATGTATGAAGGCTTTATGTAGCCATCATATCATTCTTGACTAATTATAAACATTATTTTCTAAAAATATTTAAAGTTTTACTTTATTTCTGTACATTTTTTTGTATGAGTATGAAAGTGCATGAACTATGTTTTTCAATTATGCCTGTTCTTTCTTATAAATAAACAATTATTTTTAACAACTTGTGCTTCTTTGGTATAATAGCACACGCTCATAGTTTTGGTGTGGAGAGGAAATTAAAGTTAAATATCAACTTGTTTCACTTACGGGTAGCAAGATTGCAATCCCAAGTAATTTTTAATTTAATTTATTGCATGTTTTAAAGCAAAGTAACAATGATAAATGTCTTAATAAGTTTCATAACATATTTCTCAAAGGAATGATGTTTAAAGAAATTAATTATTAAATGGCATTTTTTTCCTATCACATGAGATCTTCCACAGTAAAATTATTACCTAACCATGCTATATTTTTTCATAACAATATGGTGTGTTGATTACTCAGCCCTAGCTTAGTTTAAGTCACACAAGTTTAAGTCAATCCTGTTGATTTTCCTCAAGCAGTATGAGCATTTTGAGCATCTTATCATGTTATCAGAATTGAGGGTCTGACTGATTATCTAGATACCTATTTATAGGAAGCTATCAATGCATTCATCATGTAGGTAAGTATGATTTTGATTTTCAGGTGATTTTGTATTTTGTCTGCATAAAGGGATGAAAGTTTTGTTTTATTGCAATACAATGTCATTCGATACCTATGTTGCGTATGCCAAAAAGTTACAGAAACTAGATTTTGTTGCACTTTAGTGCTGTGAACTGCTGTGTCTATTGATCTATTCTTATGACTATTCTTACTCCGCATACATAGATCAGATTTCGCTTAATTTTTCTTTTTCGAGGCTTGCAGTTTTCATGTGCATGTACATTTTTGCTTAAAATTGTCTATGAATCACATTTTCACTGTACCAGCCCCAGCTAGTTTCTTTACATATAAAAAAATACCTATTTTTTTTTCAATTAAGAAGTTAAGAAGTTTTGTTTCTGCAATAGGTACTGCGTCCGTTCGTCATCGAGGACGCTACGCGCTACGGAGAGTCTTAAAAACTATGTAATCATTGCTACGTCGTTCAATTTTAATACCAGGCTTGCATAACCTCGTGCGGTTAACATAAACGTGTTTATCAGAACAATCGATCGGGCCAGGCATGCCACACACTTGAATTGAACCTTGCTCGTTCAAAAAGACGTATATCCCTTCAAGTTACGAGGACATACGCTCTTTTAGAACACCATCGGGGAGTACGTGCACCTTTGTTATTTAAATGCAAGGATTTCACGCACCATTAAATTCGCGAACATTGATTGATGGACATTGTATGGACATTACCTTTCAGGAATATGACTGGATTCAGCTCTGGAATATCTTTCTTACTATTTGCCAGGCGTATAAATGAATAAACCATTCGCAATACTTGCTCTAAGGCAGCCTGAAGATTTCGCTCATGTGTTGCCCCAGAAATGAACAATCGAGTGACAAAAAAAATACAGCCACCTTTGTTTTAAACTTATCAGAAAGGCATAATGTTCAAAAGTAGATACATCTTTTTGTAGTCAACTGTACTGGAGGTCTGTTTGTACGAACTGTAATTAAAACTTCGGCAGCTATATCATTGTATAATCACTTTATGATAATTTGAAAGCATAATGGTAGGGCACAGGTACTTATGTTTCTTGAAGTTATTAAATTATTCATGCTGTCTATGCAAACGAAGCTCTACAATGTATCTATTGACTATTAGATAATACTGAGAATGGCTACCTATCTATACCGAGAACGACTGGACACTTATCGGACGTTTAAAATTCATTAACCTATCTAGGTTAATTAAATACAATATTACTAGTAAATTAGTAAAATGTCGTGCTTCAATTTGTAAGTAGCAATTAATGTGTACTCGTATAAGGCGCATTATGTATAATTTCTTCAGTCTTGCAAGAATACCTACTTCGTAACGCCAATGATGAGTGAGATCATCCAGGTCGCGCATGACTTACCTATTACCTGAAAACTTAACATTCTCCGTTAATTCGTCATTCTCCAAAATTGACATTCGAAGAAAATAACTAATAAAGTTCTTATACAATTCCGACCGTATTGCATTTACCCTTTGTAACACAAACATTGAGTTTAGTCAAGAAATATTTCTCTTGGAATTTAATCAAGATAATGGTTTGCTTCGCAAATATTTTGCGTAGACAATGAATAACTCAAACAAAGGCCGTTCAAATCGAAATATGTATATTATTAACTCCGGTTAACCAACCTTTGTTCAAATGGTAATGATGAACTAACTGCCTATCGACTCTAACGAGGACACAAAACTCAAATTCATTGATCCTCTCTCAAAAAAAACCACAGAGATCGGTTTTAATTTCAATTTCTTCATCAAAACGAACATCTTGTACCAGGGCAGCATGAACAGCAGACGTGTTTCGTCTACAGACCTTTGATGTGTGAACTCCGGCCACACGGCCGAATTGAGTGGATGGGTGTTAGCAGTCGGTGGTTTGGCGGCGAGTGTTCTTCGGAACTTAGTCGGGTTGAATCAAACGTTTGGGCTAAGCGTGCTCGAGATGAATGTCAAGGTGAGGCGCGCCGCCGCCGCCCGCGCCCGGCCGAAACGGCCCGGCCAATGACCCCAGCGGGGAGGGGATGCGGCCCACGCGAATATACGCTACGTGCGCTTAACCTCCACAGATGTTATAGCGCCTTGGTACTTTTGCTGCGGCCGCCTGATAGTCCTTCCTTCCACCGAATGTTGTTCCAGCTTCTCAGTATCCCGGTCCTAATAGAACAGCGATTTATTAAACTCCTCAATCTTGCTTACTTTTGCTTACAGTATTGGCTGCCAAGTTTTGAACGTTGAAATTTACACGTTCTGTTTGGTATCCATCGTAAGTCACGTTTAGTGCCAATAACTCGGCTTGAACCACGTATTAAGCCGAACATTTCATAAACAAAGTGTTTTCCATCTGCGCAGCGTTTACCGAAAATGTAAATGAATGCTGTTACCTAAATTTTTATATAAATTGACGTGGGTCAAGTGAGGTGAAAGTTTATCGGGATCTAGATAAAATAAATGTCAATCTCAGAGCCTCTGCAACTTGTAAGTCCAAACTACAATGAAAGGCACATTTTTTCATTCAAAAGCGTTATTTAGACAGCTCTATCCCAAAATGAATTGTAAAAAACACGCTATCTTTCAATGCTGACTGCGGAACTAATCCGTGAAACAAAAACAATAGGCCTGACAGATCAGCGCGTGGGGCTTCGGAAATAGAAACGGCGACCCGACCACTCAGCTTGGAGATGACTGCAATTATAACTCGGTAACTGTATTAGATTCACTTTGATATACGACGATGGATGACAATGAATTAATACGTCATGTTGATGAGACACGAAAAAAGTCTGTGGATAGGGTTGTTGTCTTTAAGTTGATCATTATTGATCCGCACCATCGAAGAGTAGCTCTACTCTTCGATGGTGCTTCTGTTTCAATTATTGGTAGTTCATGACTATGTGGATGATGTTCTTATATGATATGCCAAAAATCACCTTGGTCTTCTAGTTTATCATAGCCTACATCCGTACGTTCTCGATATATGGCATAAAATACAATTGCCAACCCTTCTAATAGTTCTAATGAATGATCTACAACAAGTTCCGTTCTGAGTCGAAGCGATATACCAAATCCACCTATCTCATTATATGGTATCTCTTTTCTTACAATAGCATAATATATTTGGCGTATCGCCGTAATAAGAGCCAACATTTTTAGTTTTTGGTGCAAATATTACGTCAGGCAGTTCCCGGTACTGATATGATGAACAATAAAATCGACTCATGTCCTTATTTGCATCGCTATCTAGCTTTTAATCCAATGAAGTCGATAATGAAGTCAAGCAGCGGTTTTCTATAATCTGATAATACTTTTTATAGCCTGTTTACGCCTTAGTCATTCATAGTGTTGTTCGTGGATTTTGAACGGACCGCGGCTATGGTTTCATTTATCGACACACAATAGATGTTCTATCTGGTTATGAACTTATGACTGTTGTATAGGAGTTTATGTTTTACTGGGCACTTCGATATACCTGACGTTTGAATCGAATGTAAAACTTAGCACTGACTCTACCTGTTCCACATTATAGCTTTAGAACATAATTAGTTTCAACTTTAACTATTAAAAATGCCAAGGTAATTGAGAGGATGCAATGGAATTGGACAAATCAGCTGAACTTAGTATAAATTATAGCACGAAGAAGGCGCGTGGCGAAGCACTTAAGTCCTTTGATGAGTCTATTATTGCTACGCGCCTTCTAAGTTGTGTAAACCTGTACAGGACTTGATAATGACGATGACAAGTCTTATATCAAGGTAGCTCCTCTCAGGGTTAAAGATAAACAGTCAAAGGCTCAAGTAGTTCTCAATGCCCCTGCTTCCCCTTCGTAGACTCAGGGGAGGAAGGGGTGCAGACAGGCTTACAGTTTCATTCGTCGCAGACAAATTGTGGCGCGTATACACCTATGATGTTGGGAATACAGCAACAGCTTTATGTAAAGTGCATACTTTGTGTTGTATCAATCTCGTTTTACCTAGTTCACAATCACAACGAACAGGTGGTTAAAATGAAACTGGTCTCTTAAATAATGTAAACAGAACATTATGTAAGATGTTATTTAATTTTTTAATTACTATTATTTATTTTGATCTTTTAAACTCGTGTTTTCTTCTCATGGCTGATTACAGTAGCTCTGGCGTGCATTTCGTAATAATGCGCAAAAAATTACAGTAAAATTTTCCTTAAAAGTATTTAACTTTAAATGGTAATGCATTGCTTTGACACGCTGGATGACAAATTTGTGGAATTTCTCGTTGTAACCACTTGAATTCCAGAAGCAAGTAACGCAGCTAAGTAAACAGTAGGCAATAAATTGAAATAGCGGGCCGTACTGATAACGTTTGCCTGATTGTTTGTATTGACGTGCGATGCCCGTAAGAATATTTGTTTTGGCAAGGGAAAACTATATTGCTAATGCGTCGGTATCTGTTGTTTTATATTAGTGGACTGGGCTCACCATTGAATGGAAATACCACAAAAAGCTGTGCCATGTCTGTGTAAATTACTATGTTGTTTGCAATACTATCGTTCCAGGTTTACATAAAAATTGTACTCGCGGAGCTATGCAATAGTAAGCAAAGTATTTTGTGCAAAATATCAATTGCACTATCTATGCTACATTCGTAATTCATTTAAAAAAAAACAGATTTTTGCCTTGTAGACGACTAAATAAAAGAGTCATCTACAGTAGACTAGTGGCTTGCTATATTGATTCAGATTTTCATTTTCCACTGCGCCATGCGTCCACGGTCAGTCTGATCTCTACCGTTATTCTATCTGCATTGCGGATACGGAACAACTTAACTCATTCTGTCGTAAAACACTCGAATCTGATTGCTATGGAGGTGCGATGTACTCTCAATGTTGTGGAGAAGGCTTTGGAGACTTTCCAATTGCAATCTGAAATATGAATACCAATTTCCTTCAGAACGATTATTAAAGTTAAGACTTTGTAAAAAGCTGCGAAAGCAATCCGGAGCTCGTATTCTGGATCTCCGTAACAAATGTGCTGACTTTTTTATTACTCTTTATCGATACCTGTAAAAAGTTACGTTACTGGAGTCTACCGCTCAAATATCATCTCACTATCGAAAGAATAAAATTGAATCTGAAAGTTCTCGAATGGCTTCCGGGTACTGGAAGTCGATAGATAGACTACAACAACGGGACTTAATCGCGTAAAAAAATATTTATATTTTACCTCGACGTTTTTAATATGAGTGTGTATCGCGAAAGTTTGAGACAACGAGTCTTCCAGGATGGCGAAAATTAAGTTCACGAAAATCCGAAAAGACCTATGTTCAGCAGTGGAGGTACTTCGTCTGTAAATGATGATGAATAAATTCAATATTTTCAATTATATCGGTTCCAGGTCTCCTAAAGTTAAACCTGGAAACACTGCCACTCCAAAAAATATAAACGGTGTTCTATTTATCACGGATTGTAGAAACTACAGAGCACTTGAAAATCCATTCCATCAGTCGCGAATCGCATGTAGTAAATTATTTCAAATGTGTCGTTTCAAAATCATTGCTTGTAAAATTAGAGCGTAATGCCAGTCCAGAGCGATCGCTGATGTAACGACCGTTCCGGACGTCAGTCGCACAGTAAACAAACCTATGACTTCATTTCCTTATTTTTCTTTGGCAAAAGTGCCAGAAAAGAACTAGGAAGAAAGTGAAACACTGTAAATGAGCTTTCGTAGATAATTCTGAATGATAAAAAAATATATAAAGCATCCACAGCATCACAATCGCGAGCTGATTGACGCCCTGTTCCTACATCAACAAAACGCCTCGTTCTAGCTACGGACGGTTCAAATTTGGCATTTGCTCCATAAAAAAATTGACAAATAACCGTCCCTATGCAAAACGAGGCGTTTGGATACAGGAACCGGGTCTTATACGCTCAGCTTAAAAATCGTCTGTGTAAAATGAAGATCATTGACTTTTTGGAATAATCTATTCTGCAGAAACTGATTGAGGACTACAAATGGTTAGTAGATACAAATGGTAGAAGCATACCAAATTATTCAGGAATTTGGCCCTGATCTCAGGTCAGACCCATTTCAAGTAGTTTTTAAGGATTGCCCAATAATTACAGTCAATAATCACAAGAACGTGATCCACGGTGCTAGGTATAAATCTAAATATGAATGAAACCGTTTGTAGCACATAAGATCTACACCAGTCATCGATCTTGAGTGGCGTTTGCGCATATGCAGTAACGGTTATTTTAGCATGATTTCGCGCGTGGCCGTCTGTACTAGGACGTTCTACGCATGTGATGTGAAGTCTATTTCTGGACTTGTCACGCCGTGATATGCTCCACGCGTTTAATGTGTTTTAGTGTTTTCTTTACTATGTTCGATGAATTTATGAGGAAATTTCTTGTAATGTGAATGTTAACACCTATTTCAAAGATCTTGAAATGAATCCAGGAACATGTTTAAGCGTTTTAGCGTTTTCAAGAGGCTGTGCCCAAAAATTTACGAAAAAATAGTTAACATGTTTTGTAAATTTATTACCTGCTCAGTAACTTAGTCACAAATTGACTCACCCATGGCTGTATCTAACACAAACATTGAATAACACTGATTGTGTTATCCATGAATTCTAGTAACACGTCAATTTCTTCCAAAATTAAATCTTATCTTAGCCACTTGACTGATCAATGGATTCTGTCTGTTCCAGAAATGTTGTCAAAAATAAATAAGTGACGATGACTGACCTGATTACTTCATATTTTTTTTTTGAGGTATTGTCATTATATTTATAAAACAGGTATGGAAAAGACTCCGCATTCGTATGCTGTGAGAATACACGAGAAGCGTCCTCTTAATTTGTTTCTTAACACAATGCAGTTATTTTATATTGCACAGCATTCTCAGTCAAGTTCTCAAATCGTTTAAAATCCCACAAAGAATTTACGGCGTTTCTATTTCGTTGCCTTTGCCCAAACAGGTCGGCATGAACGCGATATAGTCGTCGCCTTATACGACTTTGACTTCATTGTGTTGTAATTTATATGACGTTTCATCAAACCAATATGCCATTGCCATTATTAATAATTGGCAGACTTATAAGGCGTGGGCCTTTTTAAATCGCAATGCTTTTGCAGACGGTTGTGGTACCAGAAAAATTCAAAATACATGTGTGACGATAATTATTTCAATGGCTTTCAAACCGTTCAAAATAAAAGCCAGTAGTTACCTAGTGTAAAACTAAAGTAAGCCAATAACTTCAAGAATTTATTAAAGCCATCACATTCAACCTGTTCTGGCATACGCAGTTCATTATTGCGAATGTTTTTTTCCCTAAAACGAATGATGCATCGACGCGGGAGGTTCAACAAAGCACATGCTCATCAGTTTTCCTTCCTTACGCTGCGCTTCAAAGAGTTTCAATTTGGTTGCCAGTGCAGAATGTTGTACAGTTCTTTAGCATAATTAGTTTCTTATTCTCGTGATTAAATGTTTTATTACCTTGCGTGTAAAGTAACACTCATTAGAGACTCTTTAGAAGCCACTTTGAGGATTAATTCTATTTTGTCCAGCAACTTCGATATATTACGAGTCTTTATATTTTCCTACATCCAAAGTCCAAGCATATTTGCAATCTCTGAAATAACTTGTGCCAAATAGCCTTAGTTGCATCGTTTAAATCGCCGATGATCCATCACTCTGCAGCCGTACCTACAATGAATGAGGTATAATGAAGAAACCGTATTCGTCAAGCCGTCCATTGACTGCCATCATTTCTCAAAATTTGGTCACGGTCATTTTCTCTTTTGTATTGCTCTCATTGTCGCATCTGAAATGTCTTTGAGTTTAGATACGATTACTAGCGATCTCATGTTCTGTCCGCTGATCCGAAAGAACTTTTGGAGCAAAATAGGGATGACGACACGACGACGTCAGTCAGTTAATAAAAAAATATTAGACACGTATTTTTTGTTTTATCAAATTAATAGAGAATGACTAAGTTAAAACGCATTAAAGTTGGAGAGTGGGGGCTAACTACGTCACCGTTAGGTATAAATCGTACCTAACCGTGACGTCACGCGACATTTCAACTCAATATATCTCCGTATAAGTTTGATTACGTGAAAAAAGAAAAAATACGTGTCCAATACTTTTCAAAAATCTTCCTTATAGACTAAGGAAAAAAAAGTTGTCGTGATCCCTACTGTCGATGAAAAGGTTTATATAACTGTCCTAAATGTTTCTTTTAAATATGTACCGTAAAAAGCTTGTTAACAAGCTGGCCCGTGTGTCATTCCAACTTCGGTGGCCTCTGCGAGAGGCGCCTCTAAACTTTCAACCATCTAAATCAACAAAGGACATGTCGGCAAGACTCACGCTTCGTCCATATGTCCCCACCATATAAGGCGAGGTTTTAGCCATTTAGTCACCCGCCATATGCCATGCCATACCGTACCTATACGTTGAGCAACCTGTACAAGATGGTGTGGAATTGATTAACTGTAAACGGCTTTGGTACGCAATCAACGTTCATTGAGGTCTTTAGATGTGTTTTTTTAGGTTCACAGCTCGACACAGACTTGTGCGGCATCTCGGTTTCAATATTGCATTCCATTACTCACAATCGTCAAATTTTCGCTACAAACGATGTAAAGGAGGTGCTGATCGATCTAATAGAATTCAAACGCCCTTGGAATTAAAAATCCTGAACCAAAGCCAACACGGTATGATATGCGAGACCAAACATAACTAGTTAAGCTACCTCTGAAACTGCTTAAGCGACTGAATAGCTAATTGAAGCCATTTTTGAATGTCCCAATTCCCAAAAAGGCGACCTGCCTTCTCAAGTTCGTATCAAACATGTCTAAAGCAGTTTAAAAGATAACCTCTTTGGAAGCCGGAGAAACTGCCGATTAAAATGTATTACAATTACATATGGCACCAGTCCGCACAGAATCACCCGGCTTGCGTAACCCTGCCGTACCTTAAATGGCATAAGTCGAGTTCGGACCTTCGAGATGTGGGTCGGCTGTAATGCCATCTGGTTGGACTGGACAGGACACGCCGCCATGACGTGTAATCTCCGTAACGGTACTCAGCTGGCCGCCGGTTTAAACCATCGCTTAATGATTAAAAAATGCTTTAAGAATGTCGCCGAAAGAAGCAGTCACGCACGTCGTTCGTTATACTGGTGTCATTTTACCTTAGATTCTCATAATGCTCAATAGAACTGTGAAATCGAATGTAAAGTTTAAAATTACTAATTATTATGAATCGTGACATTAACAAAGGCACAACTTAACCTTACGTAAACATATTATCTGATTGCCTTTCGGTTAGTTAAACAAATAGGTTGCTACCCGCGGGCGTACATAGGATTGTTATCGCGGACGCCAATTTGCAAAGAATTGCTCGTTGAATCGATTCCTATGAATCATGACATCGCCAGGAGCAGTAGGTGTGTTTTCGTCGTAATGGCTGTCCATCAAATAGGTCCAACCGTCATTACAAAGGCCAAATGTGTTTGCACTGATCCAACGAGCAATTGTGATGTCATGCCGTAAAAAGTGTACTCGAGGTTTGCGGTCATGTCTTGAAATATACCATAGAAACCGGGCATTTTGAGCTTCCCTGTATTCTTTGCAGATTGGAGCATTATCCAATCTCATCAGACTTGTCGTTTGCGTGTTACTTTCATCGTTATAGTCGGAACAGGTGTGGTCTCCCTCCATAGATCGAATTCCGCTTTCCTCTTTGCTCTCACGCGATGATATCACAATCATCGATATTACGTGAGCCTCCCATCCATTGTGTACGCGACGTGTTAGTTAAACCTATTGTTTATACGCGATCACTCTTCCTATACGATATTGTTATCAAATATACCCTTTGTTTTGTGAAACTGGGAATTATGCTCTATTATATGTAGTAATAGTTGTACAAACGCAAGTTTAAAATAAACCGCTACTACACTGAAGAAATTTTACTTTTGTATCATTATTTTGGACATTTAGAAGAATTATATTGTATAGAACTATTATTATTCGAGACATTCGTATTGCAATGCATATTGCATTTAAGATAATATGCATTCTGTCTGTGTCAGATTATCAACTTGTTTTTATATCAATTATATAAGTGTGTTCCCACTTCCCATGCAATAAATAACTTTGAGGTTGACATGATTTATAATGAAGTTTATATAAAAAAAAATATATTATAACTGATGCATTTCGGATGCAAATCTCTGATTTCAAATTCTCAATTAATTTTAACATTTATTGTGTTCTTTTATTTTGTGATTGTAATTGTTTTATTGACTTTTAAAACCGAGGTTTCACCTTATGTCCAGATAAGTAACGAGATAGATGCGGAGATGGGACTACAACCGGTTTCTGTACCGTTAAACGCTACATTCATATAATAATGGGTCACGGGAACTGTAAGGTCTCAATGGAAAAAACCCCGATATCAAAATTGTATCAAAATCAAAGTCCTTAATAGAATATCATTATGAATTGAATTGATTAAATCTAGCTTCTTAGTATTTCAAGAGCAACTACATCGTTATTATAAACAGTAATATCTATAATAACATCATCAAAAGGCCCACAATTACCTCGGCTCCAAACAATTTAGCTCACAGCTGGCTATCGATTAGCAATTCATACTTGAATCTAATTTCTCTGTATCTTCTTATACTGTTTCTTAGGCGATCTCTATGGCACGGTTAGCTATAATGATCTCGGTTACCGTGATTCTTTTGTAATTGTTCTTTGTATAATTGTTGGTCCGTTATTGCATCGGTCGCACTCGTCGGTCAATGTCATCGGGTTTTGTAAACGTGTCAGAGGTTGTCCGGCACAGAGAGACCTACTATCGCAATATCATTACCAGATTTTATTACAGCCCTTATAACGTGAAGCACCTGAAAACTGTTTTTTTTTTGGGAACTTTTCAACTTCTTTTTTGACCCAGTGAGGGGTGAAACGTTGGTCGAAAATGCTTTCGTATGTTCGGATGTCCGGCCGATTTTCGACTATACTCCCCTACCTACAGGTTGCATAATTCTCAACCGATTCTCGAGAAATTTTGTTATCAGGTTCAAAAAAAATTGTATAGTTGTTTTTGTCAATTCAGATTTTGTATTTTTTTCAAAACGGCGGTGCTATTGGGTCCAAAATATAATAAAAAACATTTTAGCTGTGCAAAAGTAGACTCACGAGGTAAATAGTTCTCAAAGCCACTAGTTAGAATTGCCATTAAAAATCCACGTCTAAACATATGACAGACGATCCCACCCGTTCGGAATTTAAATCAGCTACAGATGCCAGTTAATGCGGCTCCTTAAAACTTCTAGCTTCATTTCGGACCCAAACTTCCTCGCAATAAGGCTAAGATTAGAGAATGTTTCATGTCCAACTGGAAACGTAACAAGGTGCGTCAAGGACATTACTTAACGTTTAGCTGGTTGTTTCAACGTTTTTTCGACCAGTTCGTGCGGTGATCCTGGCCCCTCCCTCCCCGGAACCCCCCATGTCATCACGAGACCAAGGTCGGCGCACGGACGCGTTCCAAATTTTAATTTTGTATTTCGTATGACAATATGGCTGTTTGATACCGGATATTTGGTTTGGAAGTGCCAGTAAATTTGAATTTGGACATATTTGCGAGAAATTCCTTTCGATTCGTCTTGGTTTTGCTTTATTCAGAAAATGCAACCTTTTTATTTTTGATTGAGGTTGCCAAATATTTGATGCCAATATTTGCCGCTTACTTTTTTTGCTGAAATGGTGTCCGAGTCACTCAATGAAGATTAAATTTCACTAAGCAAAGAGTCGAGTGATTTTCTGATTCCTTGATTCCTAAATGGTTTATTTCGTTGCATTGCGTATGCTCTACATTGTGTACACATTTCCTCAATACATGTTTGTTACTTGCTATAGGTATGTATTATTGCGGTTATGCTATACATTATTAATAAGACTAATTTCCTCATTCATTTGCGTATTGAAACGAAGCTTGAAAAAAAAGAATCATTTGATCTGACACCGGATTAACATTAACATTCTCTGGTCTATAGTCGGAGAGATGTTAAACCGACAATTGACATTTACTATTCGATGTTTATAGGGATGACGCTAAGGAGCATCGTATTTCGCATTGAGCAATTTTGAACGAATGGCGAAAGAATTTGATCGATTAAATCGAACTTAATGGGGAGGATTTAAAACGCGTGGAACACGTTAAAACAAATAAAAGTGCGCAGAATATGACAAAAGTAAAACTTCTTTTTTCAACAGTTAAAATATATTAGTCGAGTTTATCGTATCGATCGACGTTCGACGTACGGAAATGTCATCATCGATTATGGCGATTAACGAACTATTTGGTCACTACTCTAGTGTTAAAAAGAAAAGGATGTGAACTGTCATATAAATGTCATAGTCCTATGTCATATTGTTTTATTTCCTATATAATATCTGTTTTCCACAGTGCTTTAGTTTTCTGTTATGCTGGGATAATTATAATAAATAAATAAATAAAAATAAATAAAATACGTTGTTTCATATCTATGTCGATGAGTAATACGTTTTTAGGTTTTGATACAGCTGTCAAATGTTGTTTAAAAATCTCTCCAACTCTAACGGTGATTGAGTGCTATAAATGTAGAAACCTATCGTCATCTAGACGCTTACGCAGCAACGCGCATGTGTTGTATAAGCATTAGTTCACACCGCTTGCGAACCCTGCACGCTTTCGGTGTGACCCGGGATTTAAGTTTTAGTGGAATCAAACCGTCCGTCAACGTAACTTTAACGTTCGTTAAGTCGCGCTACGGAAAAAATACTTTTCGGTTTCTGTATGGAATGACAGCTCGTTGGACTGACGTTGAGGAATCTACCAAAGGGGTTGATGCAAATCACATCGTTAACGCCCTCATATAATTTTACGGTTTACGCTCATAATAGAATTGTAACGTTGTACGTTATAATTTAATAATGATAATCGAGCGCGAGGCGAGCGCGGGTGAACGGCCGCGCCGAAATGTGCGAATGTCATTGTGTAGGACAACAGGATAATTGAATAGCTGGAAATACTATAACATGCTTAGATGGTAAGCAGAACGTTTCATAATATTGTACAATTGGACACCATTGCCAAAAGCGTATTAACTTCAATCAATGCATCATCCACCCTTGGAACTCTTGGAAGAGCAATTCTCTCGATGTTTGCATAAACTTGTTGCCTACAGGATATAGGTACAATAAGAAGTTAAGTGATAACTTTTGGTGCTTTAACAGGTGGTGACGCCTTACATTAGTTAACAGCGATTGCAGAAGCAGTAATGATTTTTGTCAACGCCCATCTGCTGACTAAATGGACTTTGATGCCTCCCGCAAAGTAACTGATTCATCATTTCACGAGTACTCTACTTGTTTGTGCATATCTTTATAGATTTAAATCATTTTATTATTATAACGATGAAAGACACATTCTTAACACCCAGTTGCAACATCAATAACGTCACTATACGACGTCAGTATCGCTTACGAAGATACACTTCAAACTTAGAAACCACTTAGTCTCTAGACGCCATCACCTTTGTAGAGCCGTATGCAGTATTTTAACAACGTGAATACAGCTTGCTGTGAAATCGTAAACCTAAAGGCTTTGGATTAAAGTCTCCATAATCAAAACTATGCAATTCCTGTGGGAATTCAGGAATAGGGATAATCTACTGTACGCCATTGAATTAAGGTTCTCTTGTAATGGTAGTTTCCCTTGCAAACTCTTCCTACATTTTGATAGCAGCGGTCTGGCATCCCGCCAGTTCTAGCATGCTTTAGGGTGCATTTTCGAGTGTTTAGTGCCCTCGTAAAATGTGCGAAGCAAGTTTTGTCAGGACGATGAGCTTTATTGATTTGATGCGGTAGAGTTTGTCAGACTTGAGAAATTGATTTAAACTGACGTGTTTTTCATGAGACTTAAAGACTGAATAAAAAACATTAAAGACATTGCCATAGTAGACAATGAAAGACAGCTTATTTGTAAATCTAGTCACTCGTGGTCGTGGTCATAACAGTGATGATTTCAGAAAGATGGATGATATGGAAAATGGGAAGGTTTTGAAACAATGAAGAAGAATATTGATGTGCGGATGTAACGTTAGTAGCAGAATTTGCCGTTCCGAAACAATCTTCAAATTAACCAGCAACAAAAACCTGCCTAAAATGTAACTGATGAATCTATTTACATCCACTCGACTTGTGAGTCATTTTAACGGACGCTCCATCCTTAGCTAGTTTTTTTTACATTCGCCGTTAATATACTGACGAATTGCGTTAGCAACTTGTGAATAATTGTCACGTACTGCTTAATGAGCTTGATTTTTTATGGTCGTTTTTAAAAATGTTGGTTTCCAGAATACCTACATGCCTAAAATAAGTTATTAGCGAGTATTTACTTTATCTATTACAACTTTACCCTTCAACAACAATCATAGGTTCCTCTACAGTGGTTACTTTATTTTATTTTGTTCAGTTATCTTCAGTTGGGGAATCTACCTTTTTATTCTCTTTAGTATCGACTTTAATAAAGACGTTACACTTTTACTTAACATAATCGCAATCAACGAAATCACAATGAAAAGATATAAAAATCATTAGAATTTAATACATTTCGCGATGCTCATGGGGATTTGAGAACCAATGACTTAAGTGTCCAGTGGAGACCGTTGAAGCCCTTGAGAGAACTGATTAAACTTAGTAATCGTAATTATCGGGCAACAACCTCCTGGTCGGTTCTATATGCTAATTTGAAAGAGACAAATATGAAACACTGTTTTTGTTGAGATTGTAAATTATACCTACCTCAGGAAGAGCAGAGGTTCTTGTCGTAATCATAAACATAAGGGTGTGCGCATTTTAAATGTAACCCTTACATTTAGGTACTACTTCACTGTTTGAAATCAACAGTGAATTCAGATTATTACACATGCTGATATCACGTTTTCGCTTCGGACAGAACTGTTTCAAATCAATTTGACGTGTGATTATGACGCTTATTTACGTTATTTTACTGCTTATAATTCTATAAATACACGTGGAGGTGATGGTTTTCCTTTTGAAGCTGCCATCGCTTCAAGAGGAAACATTTTGTGTGGGTAATTATGGCCAATGCAACTGCCAAAAATGTGCACTTAGCATTTGATAAAGTGTGAAAAATTCCCAATGTAGTATCGGTTCTTCGAATTCCTAATTAGAAGGCTGCTTGGGTTGGGTTATGATGATGCAAATTGATTTATTGTTTTGTTGGAAGTAAACGTGGAGTCCATTGCACTGTGTTCTGCGCTACGCAGTTCACCCGTAGGGTTGTCATTATTCAAGAAAATGTTGTGTAAAGCCTTTTGAAAACACATGACATAGAAAAGTCGTGAGGCATCTATTTTTTCTCAATTTCTTAAAAGCTCTGACAGAAGCTGTTTTGATTAGTAAAAGATGTCTGTCATATGACCTAATAAGTTAAGATTTTTGTGTTACTGTAATTTATGCAGTATATTTATCAGCTGAAACTAAAATATATACATAGTAAAATTCGCGTGCGCATTTAATGATTTTTCATTCAGATTTACCGCGCAAAAGTAAACGACGAGGTCACGATATTTTTGTACAAACACTTTAAAAACAATATATCGACTTTAATAGTCTCATCAACTAGAGGTTTTATTGTTTCTGGCAACCCTGTGGTCGTTTGCCAAAACGCAAACAAGTTAAACCTGGTCAATGACTGCATCGTAACGCTAAAATTACAGAACAATTCTTCAATTAGGCAAATACGTCCGTTCGTGACAACCCTTTGGTTTCATTCGCTCCTGGTACATGACCGTGATTTTCCTCAGAACAAAATAAGTAAAATATTACTGGTTGTTTTACAATAACGGTTGGCTCTTGGGAAATCTCGTCAGCCTATTTAAAATAAGTACTTTTGAAGACGCTTTTTTCTCTTTGTACTTGGTTTTTTCAGGCCTTTTCTACAAGTATTTACAGTCGTATCACGTAGTTGCGTGGAGCACATTTGAAGGGCTAGTCAACGACAAATATGGCCGCTGAACTGCCATTTGATACTGAAACGTCATCTTCTCGACAGTGTCAAATTTAACGAATCCAGCTTAGTTAACGGACGGTTTGAGATAGTCAAGTCGAGGGTGACTGAGAGACCTATGGTTGTTAACCATCTTCTAAATATATAAAACTCAAAGGTGACTGACTGACTGACTGACGCACAGCCCAAACCACTGGACGGATCGGGCAAAAAACGGGATTTTACTTTTTAATATTTCTGCGCATACGAAGTTGCGGGGAAAAGCTAGTTGATCTATTATAAGTAAGGATTTACAATAAACCGGAGAAAAATGGCCCCGTCAAAACGGGTGCCCGAACAGCTCGGGCACCCGTTTGGCCTTCGTTATAAAGAGGCGTTATTAGCATATTGGAACGTATTTTCTAATGTCAGTTTGCTCCATACTTTTTGACATATTCTGTTGGGCACTGTTCGTCCATATGTTATTACTCATTTATAGGTCAATGTTGTTAACAAAACAATCAAATGTGCTACCTACTTGTAACAAATTGTTGACATAATTCTTAAGTGACTCTTTTAACACTAAAATTAACGTGACTTGACATTTGTTCTAGGTATTCCGTTTCCAATTAAAACTGATCACGTATACGAAACCTCATTTAAGGTTTTTGCGTAATCAAGTAATTCACTGAGTTAGCGTTTCGGATGAAGTAAATAATGTATTGAGGTCGATGAATAACTTCATTGCAGGAAAACATATTAAATAAATGTTTCATTAAATTAATGATTCATTTGTTATTACGTTCGATATAATGATACATTAATAAAGCGTATTTTAGGGCTTCTTACCATAAATAATCATTGAGGAAGAAAACTAGTAAATTCTGGGTTATAGAAAATGGCTACAAATTTTTATAATTGACATTCGAATAGGATCGGGATTTCCGTCAGTGATTCATTAGCGCAATTATAGTTTAATATATACACAATAGTTTAATAAACTCGTTTTAACTTGAGGTCAAATGACGAAGATAATTTTGCGAAACCGTCTCATAACGTGGAAAGAAAGCCTCCAGCGCATACTTGCGCTGCGCGTGCGTCATTCCTTCACATATCGCGGTAGGCTGGAAATTTGATGCGTGATTCATGAATTGCTCTCCGGTGATATGGGGTTTGAGGAATGTATGCCGTAAAGAGGAAAAAAATACGATTTAGCTAGAATTATTCATTATTAATAATTATAATATTTTTTCTTCACTTCTAAATCTAACGTTATCTAGGAGCAAAACAGAGCCCACGCCAAGTCGAGCAAATTTCAGACAGGTTATTATATTACAAACTAGCTAGTAATTCAATGGGAGTCCAACGATCAGCCCCCTATTTGTCTACTCGAGCCACACCTTTACTAAATATTTCCGAAAAGCTGCTTTTTACTGTAAAACGATGCTAATAATTTGTTGTTCCTGAAGTAACTGATCTCAAGAGAAAATGGCTTTGTTACATTATTAGCCGTATCGGATCGCACATGCATCTTACTTCACCGTCACTGGGTCAAATACCAATTGAAGTTGATTTCTAATTTCACTGTGTGTGGTCCCCTGATTTAAATTAAACTATGTGTCCTCAGTCCCCGGGACCTTTATCTATTAAAACATATGCCTTTGTCTTTAATGGACGATCGAAGACATTTTCTTTACTTGTATTTATTTCTGAAACATTTAAGCTCTTGAAAAGGCGTTCAGATTCATCGACGCGAAATTTATAGAAAATAAAAATAAAAGTTACAGTTCCAAGATGCAAGTGCATCGTTGCACACATCACACCTCATTTTTACTGAAAACTACAGGAAGTTATTGAAACTTAAAAAGTTATTTTTAATTACTTTAAGTAATGACATTTTATCGTTAGCTGTCAATTAGTGCCTGTTGCTAATAAGATACCATGTCTGCTTTACAAATGGCTATTCCGTCAGGGTGTGTTTGACTGAACAGTCTTTCATTGACCCGTCTGTTGCAAGTGTTCACACTTAAGCCACGTCAGCAGCAATAAAGATACAACCCTTGGAGTATGGCTTTTATGACAAATGGTGTCTAGTCTAGTCATATCGTTATGCTGCTGAACCTAACTACTGAGGCACGCCAGTTCTTTCGTGCTTATAGTTGGTTGTTATTTATGTGTGCTTCTTTTTTACGAGTACACATGATTTCAATGCTTTATTCCAAAACTAAAACGATTAGTCACCTCACTGCTAAATCGCTTTAATAAACCATAGCTAGTAGCTAGTTCCTTACCTACATTCATGAAATACAGTTAAGCCTCTCATAGCACATCTCGCATATCCTGATCGAGTTAGCTCAGTAGCGCAATGCGTAACCAAAATTGTTGGAAAATCAATTCACATAGGCATACATCCGTCACTGTAGAGTTTTGCAACTCAATGACTCACTTTCGAGGGCTGCTGTGACGCATCCATCGCTTTCCCGTTGATGGCATATTGGTTTGAAGAGTGTTGTAATATTGGTCATGTGGTGGCTGGATATCTTTCTTTTTGACGTCATTCAAAGAACCTCTAGAGCACGCTCTTTTAGGGATATCGTTAATCTAAATCAGTAATTGGGTGTTTTACTTTCCCTGTCTTTTTTGACAGTTTTTCATAGATATATAAGCATCTAAATCCAATAACAGGGATAGTATTATTTATATGATATCCGCGACAGACTGGAAAATTATCGAGTCGAGACTATCTGCGGCGCGACGACTGACGCCGTCGAGAATTCTATTACCCCCTCACTTGCGAGTGGTTCTGGTATGGAAATGAGCTACTTTCGTCCTTATTTACCAATGCAATAAGGATTTTCTGGATCCCTCCCTACTGTTACAGTGACCTGAGGTTAAGTGGGAGAGGGTAGTCCCAACCCCAACATGATCCCTGAAATATTTATACGAAATGAAAAATCTCCTAATTTATTTTTTGGTGCAGGTGATTTTTAAAGTTCGTGGGTGTTTGTAGCGTACAGATATTTTTTAAGCTTAACGAGAGGCTACAAAATACATTGTCGTCTTTATGGCGGTCATCACTTCTAAATAATTTTGTTACTTGATATGCCGCCGCGTACTTAACGGCCGGCTGAAACCCGTTCGAGTCACGATCGGGAGTACCAATAAAATGTGTCCCGAATTTATTATCAAACAAAACCCCTGTGAGGTCGACAGGTGGCCTCCCCCCCCCCCCCCCCTCGGGACAGGTGCAACGCCCGCCAAACCCGTCTGCTACATTGAATTATTTGGTACATTCGTTTTGTAAAGCCAAAAGGGCGAGGAAATTTCAACGATTTTAGAAAGTTCCCTTCGGTTCTGATTTGAATTTAAAAAAAAGAAAGAACGTAGGTACAGTTAAATAAAATAATATATACGCGTCGACTTGAACGTCGAACGTCGCGTCGGTTGAAAAGACACCTGTCTTTATTTCACTATGTAATTTAGTTCCTCCGGGTTTTCGGAGGGATACTTCATAAAGTATTATTTCAACAGTAGGTACTCGTTTCACCATCGAGATGGAGAATGACGTCATGGCAACCAGTTTCTGGGTTATCACGGTTATATCACGTCCGTCTAATCTTTATAGCTTAGCTGACGTCACGTGTTTAGGTTTAGGGCGTCGAAGGTCTCTCCAGATTTGGATCACCGGATGTTTTATTTGACTCATCTATGGATTCTTGCATTTATACTATATTTTAAATGAAGCTTGGTTTAACTTAATATTTACTGACACTGAAGCAATTGAAGCAGTTTAATTGATTGGTGTAGATTTTTGATACGGTTTCAATCCTTGTAATTCGTCGTTAGTTACATTTACAGTATTGTCGCTTGAAACTAAAGATCACTTCCAGGCTTCCGACTCAGCGTTTTTAGTTGTGATATTGAATCGCAAATGTCACACTAAACATTAACTTATGATTGAGGTCTTGTTTAGTTTGCAGGTTGCAGGAAAAGACAACAATGTTGTGACATTATGTTTAAGCCTCTTTCATGCTCCAGAGGAAAAATAACATTTCAACAAGTTCCATCAAATGCCTTGAGGGTAATGATATTAAATTGAAAGTCACATTCAACACACAGACCGATGCACCCGAACTGGAAGCCGATTAGATCGTCTTACTGTCTGCGGTTAAAGCTGATTAACTGATTTAGTTCAAACGAACTCCCAAAAACTGGTTGTACGGGGGTTATACTCTGTATTAATCAAGTGCGACTGCTCTCCCACCTGGTACTAATAATATGATAATATTATTTCTAATTTTGTTCTAAAATTCCTAGCCAAGCGTCTTTGTCGTTTTTAAATTAGTTCTTTATAGCGGATTCGAAGATTGTGGAGCGTATACTATGGGATTTATTATTCAGAGAGGCGCCAAAAGCGTTATGGAAACCCATTTATAAAGTGGCATCTGCATCTGTTCTGGTATCGCAGCGGATGCGCAACCAGCGCAACGATACGCGAAACGAGCCTATATCCTGCGCGGTTCAACGCCCGCCTCGTAACGCTTTGATAATGAACGAATTATCGCCATGATAATTGCTTCTGGAGAGATTCTAGATTGTTTTCACTCGCGATTTTGCTCCTTGTCAGGATTATTTTTTCTTCTTCTTGGTCGTTAAACTCTTTACAGAGCAGTCGTAGCCATTATGTTGGTGGTAACTTGCTTTACCAAACTTACTTTACTTTACAGGGTTGATTATTCGTGTTAAAAACAATGTAGGGCATAACATAGAGCCTTGAGATAGTACGAATTTAAACTAGGTATCCGGTTTAATAGGTACAAAGGAGAACAACAAAACTTCGTTTTCAAAAATGAATATTGTTGATTGTATTGTATTGTATCAGTAGGTTTGGGTACTAAAGTGTTTTCAACTTTTCACAAGACGCTTAGAGACGTGCAATTTTCGAAAGCAGCTTAAAGTTAACACCAAAGCATTATTTGTTTGTTTGATTATGATCTTCTTGTTATTTTAAGCTACATTTCCATAATTTCCATCGCAAGTCCTTACTGGACAATCTCAAACATCTTGTTGACGGATTACATTTGCCTCTGGCGTGGGTGACTGTATATTTGATGCTCTATAATGGTGCTACTTAGACCTAATAAGTATGTATGGGTTGAGTCAATGATCTAGGGGATTTAGTATAGACTGTTGCTAGGGTGCATGTACATCATTGTATTGTCAGCCGTTTGAAGCGCCAGATTCTGAAGTCTTAACGACACTGATGCGTAATACCTTCTTGTTGTTTATTTGGAATTAGGACTTGAGAGTCGTTGTTGGTTTATGTGTTCAGAGCAACACGTAGAATAAAATAACACGACAAACTTTACAAATGGCCTTTAAAATTTCATTATATCTTGATGCCGACAAAATTGCAAAAAATAAAGCAATTTGTGTTACTGTACATGTACGTCTGCTACCAAACATGACAACCGTACGCGAACGTTCCACACATAGGTGTGTGACTCATGTCGCTAATTCTAAGGTATAATGGTCCTTTTGACATAGTGATAAGTATGTTTTTAAAGCAGCCATAGCAATACTCGCTTTAAGGTCATGTGGGCAATAGATAAGGCTCGATGTCGTCGCGTACTTTCTTGTTTGGATGAAATAAATTAGACAAAGTAGGCTTGTGCACTGTAATTTAGCATGTAATTTTGTATCCTTAGTCTCTATATTGGCATGGAAAAGCTATTTGTAGTTAGAGGTCACTTCTGTCCACTACGAATATTAAAGCATTCACATTAATCATGCGAGAAATTTTTCGTTATCAACAAAATTGTCATCTTTGTTGAATAATTGCAAAACCCTTCGTCTTCATATTGGCAAGATACATAAAACAGACCAGTCTTTCGATTCGAACAGGAATATCAAGTGGGTAACTAGAAAAATTCAACAACAAGGCAATGAATCGTCGTGTCATTTCTAATCCATCCATATCTTTATTTTCGGTTGGTTTATAATAGTTGGTTGTAATCGCTTCTTGTCACGCATGTCTCCTACGTAAAATTCGTTATTAACTCATAGTTTATAGACATGGTGCAGTAATTAATGACGGCCTCGCCCGGCCTTGCCTCCAGTTTGAACAGATGCGTTACTATGCCGCGGTGACTCAGTGGCCGCAACTTATTCGGTATATGTTATCCTCCTAACTATTCTGATGTTCTATTTGTTTGAAACCAAGCACGTCTTCTTTCAAAAGCGTCAAACGTGCTAAGAATTGCACTTATTATATACGCTGTACATCAAAACATAAAGATATCCAATGAATATTATTAGTTCCATTATCTTTTGAATCTTCTGGATTATCTTCATAAAAGGTTGAGAACTCGTGTGGAAATTACATTGGATTAACCCTTGACTTGTTGCTAATGTTGCAACGGGTTAGATTTGTTATAACCCGGCAGGTTTGACGACATTCAGGATTTCTTATAACTTGTTTTATTGTCTTTATCTCCGTTACCGGTATTGATCGTATTTTATGTAATAATGAAAGGTACAATACAATGATATTGGAAGTCGTTGTTGCATATTGTACAATTTGGTTGTATTATCATTTTCCCATCTTTCACATCATAAGTTTTGTTGTTGCTTCCTCAACTCCTTTTATGTTCAAAACTACACTAGGTTTTAAGTTAATTTTAGGCATTTTTTTATGGTTATAAAGTTAAACTTGAATAAACATTTTTCAACTGTCCGCAATGTCACTTCCATAATTTTTTGACCGAATGAAAAATCTCTTTTTTTATTTTATTCCAGAAAAAACCATTTCATTACCTTTCCAACGGTACCTAACAATAATATCATTATCTTTGATCAAATAGGGTTTAAAGTCGGTTGAAACTATTTTTCGAGAAGGCGCGATAATTTTGACGCCGAGTGTATTCATGCCATTCTTTAACTGATGACTTAAGCACGACTTTTTGTTTCAAGCCTTACCTGATATTACTACAAGGCTATTCTTAATGATTACTCACATTAGACAAACTAATGATTTCATATTTTTTCGTGAATTCTTTGCGTATTTTTGTGCTGGCTATCTACCAGCATAACGGGTACTACCAATTCTCGAGCTTTGATTTCAAAACATAATAAAGATAACGGTTTTGGAAGGACATTAAGATCTTATCCCACATCTTGGGTTTAAAAAGCTCCAAAGCGATTGCCAAATATGTTCATAATTTGACGCGTATATTTCCCGTTGCCAGTCTTTGCTCATTAAAAAAGCCCATAAAATATAGCGGCCATTTTGCCGAACTCACTTGGATTGTGAACTCGTGACTCATCCGAAGTTACCTTTCTTTGTGCGCACGCGACGCTACTTGACAGGCCGAAGGCTGAAGGGCATCGGTCAGTTGAATCACCCTTACGAAATGTATGCACTTTCATGTAGTCAACAATGGTAAAGCATAATGTGTTTTCCTTGGTCTTGAAAATCACGGTGAAGCTGATGTTCCAACTACCTGCAAATTTGGTCCTAGATTAGAAAACAAGCATGCAGGTTATGAAATATGACATACGAGTTGTATAGTCAACGCTTTCAATTCACCTTTTATTACGATAGTCCCAGTAAGGCAAGGCAGCGATTGATTCAGCCAAATAAGGAAGGCGGTTCGTGGAAACTGTGCCGATGCAGTTTTTGTGGCGTCCGTAACAGGCAGTATTACGACATTGTGATACAGTACATCGACAGATGGTGGATTTTGAGCATTCGACCTGATAAAGGTGTCCTTAGTACGTACGGTTGAGTATTGACTAATTTGTACTTAGTCTGTGGTTTCTAATTTATTTAGAAGTGCACTTGTCGTGAAGTTCAGTCATCTTGAAGTCTCCAATATCAAAGTAATGCTAATGAGCCCGGTCTGTGGAACTCGTTTGATAGAGTCGACAAGACCTTGTAATTACCACTTTGAAATAGCTCTTAACTCCTTAATTAGCCTTACCGTTTAGTAAACGTTTAATTTATTCTAATATTCATCCTGCGCCTGGCCTACTGTACACATTTGTCACGCGCTATTACCTCTATAGATAGTCTATTTTGCGGTTTATCGTGGGTGTGAGCCTTCGACAATTTAAATGTTTTACATAGAAATGCGGCTCAGTTTCTTTGTTATCCGCGATTTCATTGTCCTTATTTACATAATTGTAGGTCTCGAATCGAACTTAATCTTGAGTATCTGGGTTACCGCGGTTAGCACTTGTATTTTAATACTTACATCGTCTGGTATAAACTTCGTGTGTTTCAATTTCAATAACACACACACACACACTCATTGTTATCTTCAACTTTCGCATTGAGTTAGATTGTTTATCTTATTCATTGACTTTAATTTCTTGGCATCTTATATCATCTATATATCTTGAGAAAGCTTCATTTTCGACGTTTATAAGCTCAAATAGTTTGTTCCATTTTCAAAAAATCGAGATACGAGTAGCTTTCAAAGCGCTGACGACTATCATCTTAAACGAATGTGGATTTTTCACCATCATCCGCAGGTGTAATACTATAATTATTGTAATCATCAACTATTCTAGCTTTGATACTATTGTGTTTGTATAGTTCTGCAATTAATAAGCGAAGTATCTAAACATTCGTGTTTACTCGCACACGTCCTAGTCGGGTCAGATCGCAAATTGATTCGATGCAATTGCCCTCTTACGATAGTGTTATCAAACAAGCTCGCTTTGTAGTGGCCGACGGAGATAACCACTTATCTGACGGTGTATGTGCTCATTATAGCATTCGATTCTTTATTGTTTTCTTTGACGTTATTGGAAACTTTACCTTCTATAATAATTGTAAGGAACGCTCTAACATCTGATGCACTATCTGCTCGTTTACTACCAATATAAGATACACAAATACACAAAAATCCAACGTAGTCGGGTGATCCGTAAACGTTAACTAAACGTACAACAAATCCAAACAACCGTCCTTCACAAATCATCAGAACACATTGATTTGTTCCCTACCGATAATGATTTTATGATCCAGCAATTAGTTCAAAGCAATATTTCTCTATCTAATTGGATGTTTTCGCTTAGTTTATTGTCTCGACTCAATGCTCCTTGTCTGACCTGAATGCACGGAAAAATAAACATTTACCTACTTTATACGCTTGCGATGCCTTTCCTTATTAATTACTGCTAATTTATGTTCTTATAAAATAATATCTGAAATGACTGCAGTATGAGCTTCTTTTTATTCCCATTTTCATCGCGGCTTATGTCTTTTCATTGAATACGTTTCTCACGATCTATGTTACTATCATCTGTTACTTACTACTGTGTTTTGTTCTAAGTCGTTATCATACTTAATGCTGAACTTTAAGTCAAGAATTTGTACAATCTTCATGTTCTTTACCATTTGTTCCAAGAACAAGCCACGCTCAGAGGTCAAACATATTATCCAACGTTCCAGCCTTCGCCAAATTCGGTCCCCTCGACATGATCGCCCGCTGTTTCGCGGAATTGTATGTGTTGAACGATTTGGTGCGGCTTTTCCTGAACATTGTCTTATTGTTAGAGTAACGGTTTATTATTACTCAACCCAACACCGCCTGATTCCTGACGGAAACATTGTTGCTTATTGCGATTTGAATAGAAGGCGCACATTAACTTGGGCCTTTAATTCTAATAAAATTACTGAAATATCAACCAAAATTTTCTCAGGGAATATACGAGTATTGGTGTTAATTTTAACTATTATAGTTACTTCACTTTGCATTATCCAAACACTAGGACCTTTCTACGATACTTAGGAATTCTTTAATTACCTACTAGTTAGATCATTGCAATATCAAGTAAGATAAGTTCTCGTGACTTTCCAACTTATGCAACCGAACAAAAAATAGTGTCAATCGCTTCATCGGAAGCACCGATTCCCATGAGTCACCTTCCGTAGCGATATATCGACAGGTTTACAAGAACCCCACATTAAGCTTGCTTGCGGAATCTCACGGATGTTGATTGTTGCTATAGTGTAGTGAATCACCGCATTTCTCGGATGGAAGCGGATACGGAAGGCTTTCCTCTTCGTTAATATGGTTTAGGTTTGCGTCAGACTTTGGAGACCATCTACAACTGCTTTAAACTTTTGCAGACGTTTTGGATTTTTTATTGATGTTGCATTCGAGTGTGAATGCGATGCGATGAACCGTTCTCTTATCCACAGATGGAATCTTTTAAGTATTTTTCACTCTTGGTTGATTTAAAATCCATGTTCATCGGTACGAGATGGATGTTATTTTGTTGCCTCTAACTCATTAGTTCCATGAAAACCCATCAAAACTTTTGCACTCCTGTCATTTCCAATTATTTCACTTCGTGACCATCGACTTCGTGTCGAATTACAATCAACTGCCCATATGTCATCATGCCCAATCTATTGTCATTGATGGTGACGAAATTAATAAAAATACCTCCTGCTTCAAACCAAACCTTTGTTAGCTCACGTTACGGTCCATTTTCAAATAGTTGTAGAATTGATAAACTGTGGAATCTAAAATTGAACCATCTGTATATGGAATAAGAGCTAGTGTGCTCTTTTTCGTGATAATTATAAAGTAGTAAATCTTAGAGACGAATGCATACAATGTCTAATTGTTTTCTGATTGATTGAAGTGTTTGATTGGCTTGTTTATTTCAACGGTATTTAGAGTAATTGAAACTACGGGTGATCAGGAACTTTATGAGCCTTTTAAAGAAACTTGGACGATTCTACTTTTGACACGCACCAACATGAAATCTACTTCCTTCTATAGTATAATCAGGATCAATTGCATGAACCAGAAGAAATTTAAATAGGCCTGATTGGTGCAGTGGTAAGACATGATCGGTCCGGATGGCCCAACCCGCTAAACCTGCCGGCAAACAGCGGGGCTCACACTCAATGTTGTGTTCTGGTAACGGGGTAATAGGAACGTTGAATATATACCAGTATAGATGCATTCAAGCTGAGTCCTCAGGGTTGGCAACGCATTTACGATGATTATTCCTTATGCTCATGGACCCCGGCGACCACTTACCATCAGGTCTCATGTGTGCTCATTTGCCCAATGCCATAAAAAGTGGGCCTTAAAAGTCTAAAGCCTAATCGATCGATTCGGGTTTATGAGCCGGTTTGGCGTTGTCAATAATGGTCTGTCTGACTGTCCATTGAATGATTTACCTGATCTGATTTATTGTCGTCCATTGGGCCGGATCAAGGTCACATTACTGTCACTTCAGTGCGTTACACGCGTAATTCTAATCTTTGATACCAAAAAGCGCTCCTATAGAAATTCCATTGAACATTTGCGTCAAACAGAGGTTGAGAAAGTTTAGCGTTGATTGTTTAGTTCCTTTCCCATTTACTTGTAATACCTAACGCCAAATTCACAAACTTCCATCAACGGATCTGACAGCAAATCTGCATTCTGCAAAATGATTCTCCTGAACGTGAGATATCAAATCAGGTGAACATTATTTATAACATAACAAAACATTATGTAGGTACGGATATTCACAATTCACATAGACATTTATTTAGGATTTTTGTTTAAAATATCCTTAGCTATCTTCTGCTATTTCATCCTTCAAATCCAGTCGATCTCTGTTAAGTATATTCTGTAGAGCCTTCAGAGAAATCGAAGTTATATGCAATATGTAATCCTAATGTAATGTTATTTCTTTCCCAGACATACTCCGGCCTCTTCTGCGTTGTGGTCAACCCGTACAAGAAGCTGCCCATATACACGGAGAAGATCATGGAGAGGTACAAAGGAATAAAAAGGCACGAAGTACCCCCCCACGTGTTCGCCATCACAGACACAGCATACCGCTCTATGTTACAGGGTTAGTATCTCGTTCAGTCAGACTTCTGTATACTCTCCCAATTCTCTAATAGATATAACCGATATAACCGTACCTAACCGAATGGCGTTATCTAAGGAAAAAACTTCAAATAGGTTAACAAGCTGGATCACTAATTTATTAGGAATATTTACAAGCTCTATTTAATAATAGCTCATGTTTTTGCTAATTATAGCATAGCTTTGCAACTGCTCAGGTAAGAAAACATTTTCCAAACTTGAAAGTATGCAGCTTTTCCGTTGCATTCCGTGCTGTCCATTCATCATCCAGAGTGTGGTGTTAATAAAAGTCCTTTTAAACACCTAACTTGTCGTTCTTGTCACACATAATACGAGAATCTAACCATCTTCAGTAGACATACAACGCTTAGCTCACTGACACGCTTCTAAATGACAAGCCTAGATTGCCTAGATTCCGAACATGTAGAGTACCTATAAGTTCAACAAAGCATTCCATTCCTTCACCGGTTTAAATCACGAAGTGCAACCGCAGGCGAGATAGGTACGATCCTATCGCTTCGCTCGCCCATTAGTGAACAATTAGACAAATGGTCCGTTATCTATGCGATAGGGAGGGGTGTTTGAGGACTTTCGACAGGTTTGTTGGAATGTAGATCTACACTATGGACCTTCGATAAAATCTTGTCTTTGTTCGGTATGTCGGAAAAGCCTTAAAGATCATTCTTGTTTTTGAGATCATCCTTTTCAAGTACTTTTCTGTTGTAATAAAAGGCTATCCAATACTTTTCACCGTTAAAAAATACAAAGTAATACGCTATGCCCTATGAACTTGGTCCCAAGTCCCTACATTTTTTGGTAAGCAGCATGATTTGTGTGATGCAACACTGAAAAGCCACTGTTTACTATACTAAATTGTTTAAAAAAATCTCTTTCCTCTGCGAGAGAACGCTTCCAATATTTTTATCTTAAAGAAGTCCACGGTGTTCAATTAAAAATGCGTTCTGGTACTTCGAGTCGGATATGCACCAGCCATCTACCAAAACGACATCGCCCATTCTTTGACCCCGATGACCCTTTTTAGATTCGTACAGTCAGCAGCAGAAGTAGATAAGCTGTCCAGGTGTTCAAAATGACCTACATACGCCCTTAACATCTTAAGAATAAGGTCGTGTGTAGGTCATTTTGAACACCTGGACAGCTTATCTACTTCTGCTGCTGACTGTACAACAAACCAAATCTAGAAATCCAACCAAAAATCTAGATTCACTGTACACTTGAGACAGTTTCGGATTCACCATAGCAGGAGTAGCAAATGCTCCGGGCCCCGCGCCTTTGGGGGCCCCGCGCACCCGGCGCACCACACTTTCTGACCGCAAAAAAATATCAATTTAGATTGGATTGTGGTACTACTTTTTTCCCGAAACAATTGAGTTAGTAAAGTAAAGTCCGGTTCACGTGCACGAAGAGTTTCTTAGGTCATTGGTCATCTCATCGCTTCTTTACTCTTCTAAGTATGTCTATTTTGTGTGTGTATTTAGCCTGAGCTGAAAAAAAGGGGCCCCTTGACTCAATTTGCTACGGACCCCGCGCTAGCTTAATCCGACTGCCTTAACACTGACTTGAGAACGCATTAGATGTTGCTCGAGCGTGAATACGAGCTCGCTACGACAGGAAACGCCCACGGCCCAAGCGATAGTAAACAAAGGTGTTGCACGGACGGATCGTAAAGCGAATTGTACAAACGATTGTTTCGGATGCGGCGTCGTTGACAAATAGGATGTAACGTTTAGCGTTGTAGTAATTGATAAGGTTAATTGTCTGATAGTAGTGGCTTAGTGGTTCGATCTACCGCCTCTCATGCCGAGGTTCGGGGGTTCGATTCCGGCTCGCACCTCTAAGTTTACTTACGTGCGAAATTCAATTTGAATTTACCATGAGCTTTTCGGTGAATGAAAACATCGTGAGGAAACCTGCACGCTGCAATTCAAAGGATTTGTGTGAAGTTTCCAATCCGCACTGGGCCCTCGTGGGGAGTATAGCCCAAACCCTCTCATGATGAGGGGAGGCCTGTGCCTAGCAGTGGGACGCAAATAGGCTGTAGTAGTAGTAGTAGTAATAGAATCCAAGCAGATTTAAACCCAGGCACGTGAAGGGGTGGAAATTTTGGCATTTCTAAACGATGACTCGAGTCAGTGGAGCTCACTCTCAGGGTCTAAATTAATAGATCAAGAATCTAGATTTAAAGTTATAATTTTCCTTGACATTGTTACTTAGAGCTAACAGTTTCTGAGCATAGCAAATTGGTTAAAATTTAAGAAATAAAATGTTCATTTAGTGTCTTATAGTAAGTGATATACACAGATGAATTTATTCGATATTAATGAATGTTTCAGATCGCGAGGACCAGTCCATCCTCTGCACAGGAGAATCAGGCGCCGGCAAAACAGAAAACACAAAGAAGGTGATACAGTATCTAGCGTACGTCGCAGCATCAAAACCTAAAGGTTCCGGAGCGGTAAGTTGCTATTATAGTCTATGATAGCATTTCATAATAAGCTTACAGGCGAAAACAAAAAGATATATCGAATTTTGAACTGATGGCTGGAACGTAGAAACAAGCAACAGAGTCAGGGTGGCCAGTTGAAGTGTCAAAAATCCTTTCCCTATCTACACGAATATTTTGGTCACCCTGATTCGTCTGCTTCTACTGATGATTCTACTTATGGAGTGTGGAATGTGTCTTGGTAAGGAGCGCAATCTTATATGGCGAAACAGTTGAAAACGTGTCCGGCGGATTTGATAAGCAGCAAAACAAAACACACTCTCCTCACAACCGCTTTCGCTGCGTTTTTGCCTCAGCAGCGCCATCTGAAGGCGCTACTGCAGACTATCCGCCTAGGTGGCTTGACTAGAGTGGCGACCGCAGCGCCCCCAACCTATCCGATTTTGGTGTCCACCTTTGGAACTATAAAGATTGCACTCCTTTACTTCAACCGTCCATAATTCTACTGCTGGGGACTTTAAAATTATCTGACGCGTAAAGTCGTCTTTACCGTGCATTGTTGCAAGAGTGGGGGACATAGTTATAGCTGAGTGGGATGCACATAATTATGCATTTAGAATTTAATGTTTAACTGTATTCCTGTAATAGTATATTATTTTATGTGCATTGAATGACAGAATGGTGGCCTAGTGGTTCGATCTACCGCCTCTCATGCAGAGAGTCGGGGGTTCGATTCCGGCTCGCACCTCTAAGTTTACTTATGTGCGAAATTCAATATGAATTTACCACTGAGCTTTTCGATGAAGGAAAACATCGTGAGGAAACCTGTACGCATCTGCGAAGTAATTCAAAGATGTGTGTGAAGTCCCCAATCCACACTGGGCCCGCGTGGGGACTAGCCCAAACCCTCTCGTGGTGAGAGGAGGCCTGTGTGCCCAGCAGTGAGACGCCAATAGGCTGTATTAGTAGTAGAATGACAGAATACAAAAACACTGTGGGCACACAATCACAATCAATACCTGTTTGATTATTGTACGGATTTTACAGCTTTACTTTATTTCCCAGTACTGATTAAAAGTTGCGATACCTACTAAGATTTGATCACATTTTCAGTCAAGATTAGTGTTAGAGGAAGAGGGTGACGCATTTCATATTTAAAGTTACGGATACAGCTGAGACTGTATTAAAAACTTACGCAAATAAACCTAGCCTTAGTAACTATTGAATGAGCTTTATACCAGGAAAATGAGTAACTGGACAGCTGGCAAACATTTGTTTGTTCAACTTAGCTTAGACATAACAAACAGACGGACTAGACTTTTGTTAGATATTTTCATGTAGAAGTATTTGTCAACTTTATTTGTTTGAAGCTTAGGTATAAAATAAAGTTTTTGGACATTTTAATTTAGCAATTGATATGTCGATGCAATGTACAATTATATAACAGTATCAATAACACTGAAAGTTGTTGAACGATCAAAATAAGAACTGTATTTTTTATTGAGCTCAAGTTAATTTCGTTACATATTCTTACTAATTGGACTTCAGGTCAGTTTCGCACCTCAGTCGTCCATATAAGCGTTTAATGTGACAAGGAGCGATTGAGCACTCCTGCGCATAAATCGCGGCCGATTAAGGCGCGAGATGTGCGATACCGCCGTATCGCTTCGATCGCCTTGCTTGCGTAACTCGACGCATGCCCTTATATGAATTTGGTACAAACAAGTGGAAAATAAGTTTTTAATGCATTATTTATTAATACATTTGTAGTGTAAACGTGTTAGTAATTAACTATAAATAAAAAATCTTATACTGTAACTAGCTAGATAATCTAGACTCAACGCGCTTATATCTTTTTTAGTACGACAATCAAATTGTTTTTATAGGATAGACACTAAATGGTTATAGATAGTACTTTATAGATCTAGGGCGGTGAATTCGATAGTGTCGCAGAACGCTGGTGTTTGTGGCCCGAACCTAGTGAGGGCCATAAATATGCCATTTAGGGCTTTACGAATTACCGCCCGACATAAATGTCATTTAACGTGAGTGTTTTTTCACTTGACAGTACCATAAAAAAACAACTTGTTTTTTTACCATTAAGGTAAAAAAAAGCGTTCTGCATAAAAATGCATTTCGCAATCTCAACTGTGTTTATACAGGGCCAAAACACAAGCGGACTTTACATAAGAACAATATTTGTTAACTCTGTTAATATTTATGGGTATTAAAATAACTTGTTTTATGTTTATGTCTGAAGCACTCTCAAATTTACTGGTTCGACTATCGTGTGAGGGTAAGGTGGTTTTTAGCCAGTCCAGGTTGAAAGCTAGATTTAGCTCTATCGCTTAAGGCCCTTCCCTGACCCAGCATCGTCAAATTGCTCATTTGAGATCATACTTTTCTAAGAAATGTTAAAAGTTAAAAATATGAAAAAAACATATGTTATATTTGATTATATCATCCTTACATTGACAGCTTTCGATACACGTTTCACGAAACTTCGCTCGATACAATTTAATTCCAAAGTAACCTCTAACTCGGTCCGCTAATCCAACTTTACTCCAGTTTATTATATCAAACAGGGTAAAACTAATTATAACAACAAAAATATCCATATTATATGCATACATCGACAGCTTTATAAATGCCATTTTTTTGGACGGTATTTTTATAGAAATTAAAACGTGTTAAAAAGTAACTAAATCGGGCGTTCTGTGCGTAGCGCTTTCTCTTTCACTCGTCCCACGAGTGACAGTGACGGCTGAGCTGGGTCTATGAACCGCCTTAATTTTATCATAACGCCGTAAGATACAAAATCTGATCGCCTATATAGGCTAGTTTTTGATATCTACAGATTGAAATTCTAAGAGTTAAAAATGTTGCCCCTTTTTTAATTTTTTACTTTATAGTTCATTTTATAGTGACGCCGCTAGTTCCATAATACTAGTAAGCTCTATAAATAACTGTTTAATCTATTTATGTAAATATTGGCGTAAAGTACTATAAACTTTTCACCTGCATGTATGGAGGTGGTTCAAGTATTGAGAGCACTTTTTCGGACTCCACTGCGAGTTTGATCCACTAATATTTTGTAGTAAATAATGTCGGATGTAAATACGCTCTAACCTTTTCGACGCCATGCCAAAGCAAACTGTAAGCGTATGATGCAAAGTCGCTTTTACATTATCGCGACTGTGGCGGCCAATAGGTCAAAAACTGAAAGCCATTTTTGCTAGATTATCCTATTTCGAAAATTATAAACCTAGTTTTATAAGTCACGTCTTTTTCCTAATATTAAGTCTTCTCAATTGTAAAGTGAAACTATACAGTCGAGTGCATCAATATTCTTTACGTCCATTAGGCCCAAAAGTTGTAAAATATTTATGCCCTCGACTGCGCCCTTTCCAACACCCTGTTTAGATTACACGATTGTTGCTAGGTCATAATTATTTAAAATGTCGAACAGGAAATCAAAATATGTTTTTGTGCGCAATTTCATTTAATTTTCCTGTAGTCCTGTAGTAAATCATTCAACAACGTGCATTCAAAACAACTTCCAAAAGGCATTGGAACTTTAATATCGTCTTACTTCAACCAATTTTATACACAGAAAAAAAGAGTTTTTTTACAACTTTTTTTCCTTAGTCTATCAGGAAGATTATTGAAAAGTATTGGACACGTATTTTTTCTTTTTTCACATAATCAAACTTAAACGGAGATATATTGAGTTGAAATGTCGCGTGACGTCACGGTTAGGTAACGATTTATACCTAACGGTGACGTAGTTAGCCCCCACTCTCCAACTTTAATGCGTTTTAACTTAGTCATTCTTTGTTAATTTGATAAAACAAATAATACGTGTCTAATATTTTTTTATTACTTGACTGACGGACTAATTAGAATTTCGATTTCTTCACCCTGTCGTCATCCCTATTATTTCCTAGCAACGATCCTAGTTCTAAGTACTGGCTGTTGAACCTTCGAATGTGCACTGATGTATATTTTTTTCCTTTTTTTCTCTCTTCTTGACGACTGGCGACGCATCAACAGGGCCCCTCGCCACAATTGATAATAGTAAGTACAAGGGTCACTCAAAACCACATGAAAAACACCTAAAAAAAGCTTTATAGGTAAAAAACTTAAGTAAGTCACCTGTTGTGTGTAGTTGTGTTCCAAAATGATATGAAAATTCGAAGAAAATTCAAATATAGAACGTCAAGTTTCGTATACAGACAGGTTACTACTACATAGACGAGGTGCTTTAGCTAAGTTTTTTACCTATACCATGCTGCCTTTAATTTTTTACAAGATCAACCTTACCCTCAGAAGGAACGCTAAACTAAACCGCCTCATTCCTATAGAAAGTTTTCATTTTGATCACTTGTGTCAACCCCTTACCCTTTTGTGTATGTAAAATTAACAATTTAATGCTTTGGCTACCAATATCATCTTACACCTTGAAATATGTGCCAAGTGTCATAAACCAATTCAGTTATATCTTGGTTGTATTGTGTGTAATCTTGCTACCCCCTAGTTTTCATGTTTCCAATACTCCCTCAACTAATAACAAAATAACATTTCACGCCAACCCCTAGAGCAATGGATTCAATTTTGAGGTAACAAGCTAAGAAAAATCATATGGTAGTTCATCAGTGTTAGCCTAATTCATTACCTAACCTTGCTTCAGTCATGTGTTTGTATTAACAGGGATTTATGGTTGTTGGTATCAATGAATGTGTGGCCAAGGCCGGAACCCCATTGCTGCGCACGGTCGAGATTCCCACGTGTGTACAAAAAGCGCTTCGTATCAAAATGTATTTCGATACTTCCACAATACTGCACGAGCAAGGTCAATAAAATGGACCCACGTTTAGCGTGTGCGAGCGTAGCAGTGCCTAGCGTGCGCAGCAGTGGAGTCCCGGCTTAACAAAGAGGGATATGATAATAATCTTCTCATCTTCGAAAAAAGTCCTCATAAAACTCGTATGCTAAAATATCACAAAAAATTGCACAAGGAGTGAAGTAGCATGTCTTTCTTTCTTTACGTGAGAAAATCTATCTTCTTCCTTAAATACTGAAGTTTATTTAAGACTCAAATGTCGATGGATAGAATGTCGAATATGTAGATTGAAATATCTTCTTCAAAAATTAGGCTTCATTTGTTTATATTTCACTAATCGTTTTTTTACATGATACATTACAAGATACAATTGGAAGATTCTTATCAATATCCCTATTCACTGCTTTTCATTGTTCCCTAAATATAAGAGAAAGAATATGATAATTGTTTTTACTTTCAGGGAGAATTAGAACAGCAATTACTACAAGCGAATCCGATATTAGAAGCCTTCGGTAACGCTAAAACAGTCAAGAACGACAACTCGTCAAGATTTGTAAGTATATCTTTTATATATTTTTAATCAACTAGCAGCCGTCAGTAGTATCTATTAGTATTGTTCTTAATGATGTAAAATGTTAAATGGATTGAAAAACATCACAACAATCTTAATTTCTCAAGTAAGTTTTATGGTTATTAGCTAGGTTCACTACAACGTTATAATCGTGACAATTCAAGCAATAATGCATTCTCCTGTGTTTGACTGTTTTAGCAATCAAACATCAGCTTCCTGCTAACACCTTTGCAACCTGGACACTCACCATTTTTGGAAAGGCGATTTAAAATGATCCTTATGTCGGATTGAATCACAAGATTTTTTATTTCTATTTTCTGAATGGAATACCTTAAAAAATACTTTTAAATTTGCATTTTCAGTTTTCGCGCTAAAAAGCTAGCCGCCATGTTAGCTTGGTCTGTGACGTCACTAGGATAGTAAATAAGTACATAGTAACCAAACAAGTCAAGTCAAAACGGTACTTGTAGCGCTTTGTTTACAGTAGAACTGACGTCACAGCAGCTAACAACATGGCGCCTACCGTTTTGGGACAGATTGTTGTTTTTTACAACAATTTTATAAATGTAATTATAAAAATATTTATATATGTTCATGATTAAAAGTCGATGTTTTTGGTAACATTTTTATATAATCTATCATAAATCAGTACTTCCGGATTTTTCCTTGAATGGTGTATAATATCCGATTCCAGGGCAAATTCATCAGAATAAACTTCGACGCGTCGGGCTATATCGCGGGCGCTAACATCGAGACCTATCTGCTGGAGAAGTCTCGCGCTATCCGGCAAGCAAAGGATGAGAGGACATTCCACATCTTCTACCAACTCCTCACGGGAGCCACGCCGCAGCAGCGCGCGGAGTACATCCTGGAAGACCCCAAGAGTTACCCGTTCCTGTCCAATGCCGCTTTACCAGGTACAACAGCTGCAAGGCCTTATCTTCTCATAGCTCTAGCTATAGAAAGTAAGAATAACATTTATTCGTCACAAAACACAAAAGGAAAAACATCAAGGCAGAAGAAAAAATACGAACTATATGCCAATACGCTCTTTGCCAGAAGAGTTCATTATATTTTAAATGACAAAATGTAAAATTGTCTTATAAGTTTTGAACAGTCTGCTTTTAACATTAACCTAATTATGTTCTGGTGGTGATCGCCGGTCTTTTATAAGTAAGAATATACCTTTATTCTTAATAACGCCACTACGTTTCAGCACATTAAGCTGGCATCTGTTACCCTCATAGTGTCAAAGCTATTATTTTATTTTGTGTTCTACTGACTTGCAGATGCCACCTGCGGATATCGTCTTCATGTTTCTAACTATAGTGCACTTTATTTAGACACTATGTTCTCGTTTCCAGTCCCCGGCATCGACGACGCGCTAGAGTTCCAAGCGACGATCAAGTCCATGAACATAATGGGCATGAACATGGAGGACTTCAACTCGATATTCCGGATCGTGTCCGCCGTGCTTCTGTTCGGCTCCATGCAGTTCAAGCAGGAGCGCAACTCGGACCAGGCCACGCTGCCTGACAACACCGTTGCTCAGAAGATAGCTCACTTACTCGGTATGTCTGCTAGAAGAGTACAACTTTACACAACTTAGAAGACGCGTGGATTAATACTTTGCTTCAACGGCTTATGTATGGTAGTGAAAGTTGGGTATGGCAGAAGAAGCACGAAAGTAAAATCAATGCTGTAGAAATGAGAGCATTGCGGAATATTGCAAATGTTAAATTGAGTGATAGGGTAAGGAATAGCGTGATAAGGGAGCGGTGTGGTGTGAAAGAGGATGTAGTGACAAAAATAGAAAAAGGTATGCTATATTGGTTTGGGCATATGGAAAGGATGAATGAGAGAAGACTGACAAAAAGTATTTATATGGCTAGTGTGAATGGACTTGCTGGAAGAGGAAGACCGATGCGAATGTTCTTGGATCAAATTCAGGACAATCTGATTAAAGGCCAGGTCAAAAGTACTTTAAACCGACGAGCATGTATGCGGAACGGGATGAAAGTTGAAGAAGCGAGAGAAGTATGCAAGAGTCGTAGCAAATGGAAAGAAGTGGTCTCTGCCTACCCCTATGGGAAAAAGGCGTGATATTATGTATGTATGTATTCAACGGCTTAGGTGCATTGCCGCGCGCCTTCTAAGTTGTGCACCTAGAAGATGAAGCGCGTAGTCTATGCGAGTCATTGATAGAGCACTCAAATCGAAGAGTTCCAAACATATCCTAAATAAGAAAACGATCGAAAGATCATCGAATGTCGTGACCATACGCCAAATCGGGATCTTTTTAATCTTGCTCGATAAATGACCACAATTTAGCCAAAATGTTTATAGTAACAGTTCTTAAATTATAACTAAGAAGTATCCTATCTTACTACCTGTTCTTCGATTTCAGGTCTCTCAGTAACGGAGATGACGAAAGCCTTCCTCAAACCGAGAATAAAGGTCGGGCGCGACTTCGTTACGAAAGCTCAGACGAAGGAGCAAGTGGAGTTCTCAGTGGAAGCCATCGGGAAGGCTTGCTACGAGCGACTCTTCCGGTGGCTCGTCAACAGAATTAACCGGTCGCTCGACAGGACCAAGCGCCAAGGAGCCTCCTTCATAGGCATCCTCGATATGGCTGGCTTCGAAATCTTCGATTTAAACTCCTTCGAACAGCTCTGCATCAACTACACCAATGAGAAACTCCAACAACTCTTCAACCACACCATGTTCATCTTGGAGCAAGAAGAATACCAGCGGGAAGGAATCGAGTGGAAGTTCATCGACTTCGGTCTAGACCTCCAGCCGACCATCGACCTCATCGACAAACCCATGGGCATCATGGCGCTCCTGGACGAAGAGTGCTGGTTCCCCAAAGCCACTGACAAGACCTTCGTTGAGAAGCTCGTCTCAGCGCACTCCGTCCATCCGAAATTCATGAAGACCGACTTCCGAGGAATCGCCGACTTCGCCATCATCCACTACGCTGGAAAAGTCGATTATTCCGCGGAGAAATGGCTCATGAAGAACATGGATCCGTTAAACGAAAATGTGGTATCGCTACTGCAATCTTCTCAAGATCCTTTCGTGTGCCACATCTGGAAGGACGCGGAAATCGTCGGCATGGCGCAACAAGCGATGACGGACACGCAATTCGGCGCCCGAACTAGGAAGGGAATGTTCAGAACAGTCTCCCAACTCTACAAAGAGCAGCTGACAAAACTGATGGCCACATTACGCAACACAAACCCTAACTTCGTTAGGTGTATCATACCTAACCACGAGAAGAAGGCGGGAAAAATCGAAGCTGCGTTAGTCCTCGATCAACTGAGATGCAATGGTGTGCTGGAGGGCATCAGAATATGCAGACAAGGTTTCCCCAACCGAATTCCATTCCAGGAGTTCAGACAACGTTACGAGTTGCTCACTCCTAACATAATTCCTAAAGGATTCATGGACGGAAAGAAAGCCTGCGAGCAGATGATAGAAGCTCTAGAGCTAGACCACAATTTGTACCGCGTGGGGCAGTCCAAAATCTTCTTCAGGGCCGGAGTGCTGGCTCATTTGGAGGAGGAAAGGGACTACAAGATCACGGACCTGATCGTGAACTTCCAGGCTTTCTGCCGAGGTTTCCTGGCGAGGAGGAATTACCAGAAGAGATTGCAGCAGTTGAACGCAATCAGAATCATCCAGAGGAATTGCGCGGCATACCTCAAGCTGAGAAACTGGCAATGGTGGAGGTTGTACATTAAGGTAAGTAAAGACCATTTTAGTAATAACTAGCTTCTGTCCGCGTCTTCGCCCGCGTGGAATTCGGTTATCGCGTTCCCGCGTGAACTGCGTTTTTCCGAGATAAAACGTAGCCTACGTCCCTCACCGGAGTCCCAACTATCTCCATGCCCATCTACATCGGTCCAGAGGTTAAAGCGTGAAGAGGTCACAGACAGACAGAGTTACTTTGGCATTTATAATATTTGTATGGATAGTATGAATTCTGCAATAGTGGCACATCAAATCATTGGGTCGTATAACGGTTTCAATTGGTCAGCCAAAAATTTCCTTAAATTATTCTTCAGTTTATTTAAGAGATTTACTGGATGACTTATTTTACAGCGGTATTTTCTTAAATAACTTTTTTACATGAAACTAGTTTATTACATACTATGAGTAATTCACATGGCCTTCCGCGGTCTAGTGTTTTGGTAACAACCTCGGCATTGTGAAAGTTATGTAAATAGACACCTATGTATTATTATGCGGCAGTTTGAGAAATGGTGCGATCCTCTCTAGTTTACCTTTCTGCTCGTAAGTTTATTATTATAGGCGATAGTTCTTGCGAAAAAAAAAAAAATATTTCCTATTGTTGCATTATTTTAACAGTAATAATAATGGGGGTACCTATGGGAAACAGGCGGGCAATGTTACGAATTTCGTTTCGAAATATGCGACGGAAATTATGATCGCCTGGATGATATGCATTAGAAAGATGTTGGAATAAGAATACGTGCCATAATGTGGCCTCTGCCTACCCCAACGAGAAACAGGCGTGTGTTCATGTATATATTGTTCAAGAATATGTTTGCTTGAACACTTTCCAATTTTCCAGGTGAAACCTCTCCTAGAAGTGACGAAGCAGGAGGAAAAACTGACGCAGAAGGAGGACGAACTCCGGCTGATTCGGGACAAGCTCGATACACAAATGAAGCGCTGCCAGGAATACGAGCACAAGTTCCAGCAGGCCAGCGCTGAGAAAACGCAGCTCGCTGAACAGCTGCAGGTAAGGGGGTGGTCTACTGGCGCCGGTGATGGTATTTTAGCTGTGAACGCGAATAGGTATTTCCAAGGGCTGAGGAAATTCAGCTTGTTATTATCAGTTGTAGGTAAGGGGGGTCTATTGGCGCCGGTGATGAGTTCATATTTTATCTGGGCACACTATTCGTGTTTATCCAAACAGTCCAGTCTATGCTCTCAGATATTGTTCAGAGCATTCTCTTGTTTAGCCTATTTGAACCCTTATAGCTTACACATTATACATATAGCTCGTGACATCTTTTTCATCAATGGAATAGATGCTACTTATTCTGAAGATTGTGCTGGATAGTGTAAGGTGTTTATATATATTTTTTAAAGTATACTATTTTTTATTCAGGCGGAGCTGGAGCTATGCGCGGAGGCGGAAGAAAGTCGCGCACGCGCCGCAGCCCGGAAGCAGGAGCTGGAGGAGCTCCTCCATGACCTGGAGGGGAGGATCGAGGAGGAGGAGGAGCGCTGCAGCTCGCTGCAGCAGGAGAAGAAGCGGCTGCAGCTCAATATACAGGTAAACTAGACGGAATTATTACTTACTAGCCGATGCCCGCGAACTTCGTCCCGCGTAGACTTAGAATTTGCGTACCCGATGATACCTACATATAGACAGTTATAGTTATAGACGTATTGAAAATTTGGTTTGACCCTTAGAAAACCCGTTCCCGTGGAAATATCGGGATAAAAAAATTATATGTTATTATTGCCCGGGTCTCAAACTATCTCCATACCAAATTTCATTCAAATCGGTTCACTCGTTGCGACGTGAAGGAAGAACAAACAAACAAACACACTTACATTTATAATACTAGTATGGATTCGAAATTAGCTTCTTCTTTTTATTCAGTAGAACAAAATGCAAAATAAATTGTTCTCTATAAATTTGTACATAAAGTAAGAAACAAAATAAAACAATGTGTTGTTATTTTCTGTTTAGTGACTGCAAAAGGAACAAATAATTTTAAAATACCTACTTAATATGAATTGTAGTTGTAAAAGTGTTGCAGGGAAATATTGTGCAAATGAGTAATGTGCTGTCAAAAACGAATTGAATTTTACACTTTTGGAAATTACTACCTAGGAATAAGTGTATGGATAGATATTATTGTTTATCGATAAAGACCACATCTAACGTAACTTCAAGTCCCCTACTATATAAAAAAGATAGAGGTCACCGCGAGTGAAAAATCAACTAAGGGCGCTAGTGGCACTGGTGTCTGCCAAGGCAGCCATTGGCCTTTGCGCAATTTGACATTGACAGCTAACACATCCCTCCAATCACCACCTCTACGCAGCCTCCAATGCCATATTTAGAGTTCTCTCGAAACCAGTATTACATGTGTGTGTATCAGCATGCCACCAATTTCATAATGTATTTATCTTCATTGTTTATCATGCTGTAACCCCTCAGGACCTCGAAGAGCAACTGGAGGAGGAGGAAGCGGCGCGACAGAAGCTGCAGCTGGAGCGAGTCCAGTGCGACGCCAAGCTCAAGAAGCTGGAGGAAGACCTGGCTCTCAGTGACGACACTAACCAGAAACTCGTCAAGGAGAAGAAGGTACAGGTTTTCACAACTTAGGAGTATACTCTGCGTCAACGGCTTAAGTGCTTCACTGCGCGTTTTCTTAATTCGATTCGACACAAAAATATGCCCGAAAGAAATCTGTTTTGTAAATGCACGTCAAAATTGCTTCCAACAGCGATGTTTCGCTTGCATATAACAACCTCTTACACCTTTATTATCTTTGAAATTGTTCTTAATAAGTTCTGAATATTAAGAACATGTATTCCTCCAGATCCTCGAAGAACGCGCCAACGACTTGTCCCAAGCGTTAGCCGAGGAGGAGGAGAAGGCCAAACACCTCAGCAAGCTCAAGGCGAAGCAAGAGAGCGCGATCGCTGAGCTGGAGGAGAAGTTGCTCAAAGACCACCAGCTCAGACAGGAAGCGGACCGCTCCAAGCGCAAGCTGGAGACGGAGCTGCAAGACGTCAAGGAACAGCTCGTCGAGAGGAAGGCGCAGCTGGACGAGCTGCAGATCGTGCTGGGTAAGACTGTATAGCCAAAAGAAGGATTATTATTTTAGCACCCTATGCATATGTGTTTCATCCTAGCGCTTCTGACACTGACCTTTTGAGAGAAGAGAGATTTTGAGGGAAGAGGGTACATTACGTACAAAAAAACAACATGGCGGTTTTTATTAGTAATCGGGTTTTAGTTTTCAACTTTTGCACTAGTTGTCTAGAGAGTATGATGGCGAAAGTGGGCGGATGGATGTTGGTTCGAATCGTTGGCATGAGTTACTTCATGGGGGCATCGCAAACTTTGTGAGACGCCTCCGTTTAGCACTGCATGTCTTTCGACTACCTAACTAAACAGACCATACAATACAATACAATATAATTTATTGAACACCACACATTCAAGGAACAGTACAGACCATAGTAACTAAAAATAAAAAATAAATATTTGAAATACTTAGTAATCTGTAGCGCCTCGATAATCGTCATCTGTTTGTGTAATCTTCTACGAACTTGTACAGTCACATGTCACTCGCTCAAAGCCGGACGGGCGTAGGCATGCACAGTCCAAACGAAAAAAAGAATGGTCGACCGCCAATAGAGATCTTCTACTATCTAAAGTCCCGCGCCTTCACATTTCAAAACGCTTCAATGTATTTAAAAAGCACCACCGACACTCTCAACACATGTGTGCGTGCTGAGACAGCCATCAACTATGCGTTGAGAGTGTTGGTGGTGCTTTTTAAATAATAGTAAAAAAATTGAAGCGTTTTGAAACGTGAAGGCCGTACCTACGGACAGTAACATTTGTAAGAGAAAACTGACTGTTTATTGTTGTTGTTATACCGACTCTGTTTTTCCGCAGCGAAACGCGAGGAGGAGTTGGCTGTAGCGATAGCCCGCGCGGACGAAGAGGGCGCCCTGCGCACGGCGGCGCAGAAGGCCGCGCGCGAGGCCGAGTCGGCGCTCGCCGACGCGCACGAGGACCTGGAGGCCGAGCGGGCCGCGCGCACCAAGGCTGAGAAGCTGCGCCGCGACCTCAATGAGGAGCTCGAGGCGCTCAAGAGCGAGCTGCTCGACTCGCTCGACACTACCGCCGGTCAGTGCAATCATTTAATTTCATTGCATCTGTTCATTGCATGTGCATTTATTAAATTTCATTGTTCATTGCATCTGCGATGATCTGGTAAATTCTTTTTCTGATGTGTAAAAGTGCCCCTATGTGGCCAATTTGCTGAATAAATGATTGAATTTTGAATTGAAATTTGAAATTTGAATTTTTGCGAAATAATTCAAAGATGTGTGTGAAGTCCCCAATCCGCACTGGGCCCGCGTGGGGACTGTAGTCCAACCCCTCTCGTGATGAGAGGAGGCTTGTGCCCAGCAGTAGTAGTAGTTGGATTGTTGAAGGTCTTCTATTTGAGGTTAGTGCGGCGTTTCTCCTGAAGCAATGGGTGTAGGATGCGCTAAATTCATATCTGAAGTGTAACAATGTCCAGATGTGAGCAATTTGCTGCATAAATAATTGTACATTGGATTTACATGTATATCTAACTCGTTATATTGTATGAGGATCTGGAGCCGAGCTACCAGAACCTAGGGTGAAAATATGCTAGAATCAAAGCTGACAGTGCAAGCGTTGTGCAGTTACGATGGGTTTTTCAGCGCTCAAATTGTATACTATCGTTGGGGTCGGGTAATGGGGGCTATCGCGTGTGAATTTGCCACTAGAGGCGCTAGTGTCGCGTGAGGTCCAATAACATTCAGTTTTCACTGGTTCTGGCGGGCTTCGTGATAAAAATCATAATTTCTTTAATTACCTGTTTAAAAATGATCTCCTTCGTGAAATTATCGCAAATATGGATTATTTGGCTATGAATGTAAACGCTTTGAAAATATAATCTTTTTTCCAAACAAAACGGAACTGCACAACATTGCGGCATAGCTGCTCGATATGATGATAGTTATTTATAATTAATAAACTTAATGAGATTCGAGATTGAAAAGTTTCTTTCGGCGCCGATCTTATAAAGTCGCCTTTGACAGCTATATCTCTGGACCTTAGTCTACAGTGGCGCCAACTGGTGAGCAAAGAAACGATAGTCCCCATTGAAACCCTCGCTTTTTTTCTGGCTCCTAATCGACTCTCTTTTATTCATATGCATCATACTTCATAGGTCGATTTATAAAAGCTACAAATTCGAATGTAACATTGTTTTTGTTACACTTCTCTGTATTTTTTAAAACTTAACCGTTATATTTCACTGTCCATACAGCGCAACAAGAGCTCCGTTCAAAGCGCGAGCAAGAAGTAGCCGTGCTCAAACGTAGCATAGAAGAAGAAGCCGCCATCCACGAGAATTTCCTCGCGGAGCAACGGCACAAGCACTCTCAGGAGCTGCAGCAGCTGACGGAGCAGCAGGAACAGCTTAAGAAGGCCAAAGCAGGTCAGTTACCTACCAATTGCTATAGCTTGTAAACTTCGCGCCCGACCCTCTAGGAAGAAGCGCTCGGGCGTCAGCGAAGCAGGTGAAATTGATGACATCATACATCACAGCTAGTGGTTTTGTTAGTGTTAGGGCCTGGTGCTAGGTCCGTCCGGGGTGGTATCACCGTCTTTCCCCGCTGACCTGCTGCCAAATAGCAGTGCTCGCACTGTTGTGTTCCGGTAGGGGGTTAAGGCAACCGGTGAAATTTCTGGCACAGAAGCATTCCATGTTAGGCCTCAAGGTAGGCAACGCATTCGAGATCTTATGGTTTCTTAATGGGGTATCATAGGATTGTGGTCCATGGGCCGCAGTGACCACTTACCATCAGGTGTGCTGTGCTCGTTTGCCTATACCAATGTCATCGAGAGAGCTCCGCTCATATTAGACAAGTATGTGTTATGTGCCTATCGGAAAACACAGCGTCGCATTATGAAGAAGCCATGTGTCAACTCACTTACGTCAGCTTTATACTTACAGTTTCCGAACGTTTCGCGTTTCCGAACGAACACAGCTGTCAGTGTCATCCGTCACCAGAAGGCGCGGAGCGGTTTGACCTGTCATTGCGTGTGTAACTCGCCGCCATAGTACATTTGTAGCAATTTATCAAGTGATTTTAAATGTATTTAAGTGCTTAAATGTAAGGCTGGCGCTCTTTGAAAGCAACATGGATGACTTGGAACCTAATACTGATGTAAATCAGGGCCAGCCCGATCCGTCGGGTTCAGAAACATCATCTTCTAGTTCCTCCGACTCGGAGTCGGAGTGACCCCTGTTCTGGAGAAAGAATTCTGAACACACAAAGGGGACCCACGGATCGAGGTGCTGATAAGGCAGGTAGGTTCCTTTTCCAATGTATGCAACAGATGAGCGGCTCGTATTTTACGCCACCGCCGGCTCCGCCACCTCCACCGCAAGCGGCACCTCTTCGTTTGAATTTCTCAAACATTCGTCAAGCGCTTCGGAAAGCTGGAGACGGATGTGGACAAAAGGGAAGAATTCTTCTTTCCGTGGTCATTTTGAAAAGGTTTAGAAAAGTACAGCCCTTCAATTATGTTGTAATATTTTCTTTTGGCAATTTGTTTGTCATATCGTATTTAAACAAGTCACTGGTACTTGTTCCTGACTTTCCTGGAAACATGATTTAGATACTGACTTATATTGACAGCAAAAACAGTCACAATAAAGTCTCCATAGATGTGATTCATGAACAAAGTTATTGGTAACTTGTAAACAAGACTTTCTGTCAAGTTTCTTATTAAATTAAATTTATAAATAAACAAGATGTATTCACTATTACAACCTTGTTAAGTCTATTGCAGACAGTTAGTTATTGGAGTACATATCATACATGCAACAGATTCATGTGTTAATAACCTTCTTAATTCATCTCTGATTCTAACCTTAGTAACTACTTCTAGATTCAAAATTCAAATGAAATGTAAAATAAGCATCAGAATGAAGGATACTAACGAGATATGTAGCATTGTTCGTATACAAAAATAAAAGAACAATTACCCTTTCTATGACAGTTCAACCAATTTTCAAAAGTAGCCACTATAAAATCATTTCATGGCACTCACTGTTGATGGACGCTCATTGTAGATTCAATCACAACAATGAAATCAACACTCAGCGGGAGCTGTCTGGAGAATTTCCAGCACATATGGAGACAGTTGGGAGCCACCAATTTTATTATGCATGGAATAACAGCATCTTGCATCCCCTTCTCCCAAAGGACTCCACTGAGTTTGCCAACTCCTTTAGTAATACAATGCAATACTTTAGTAATACAACTTTAGTAATACAATAATTACAACAGTTGGAAGAGATTGCTATTCTAGCGATTTTGCCTGTTGTTTACTAAGTTAGAGTGTATTTTCTTTGTTTTGTTTATATGGTGTTCAATAAGGAGTATTGTTGTTGTTGTTGCTGTTGTTGTGATGGGGCATTCCCCAAATCTCCCTTCTTTCAAAATATTTTTGATAAGAAGAGTGACGGAGGTGTAAGACCTCAAGATTTTCGACCTCAGGGGGTTGAACAGGTATGTTATAACAAAACCAATTTATCTTATTTCTCATACCTCAGTGCTAAATTTCCTACAGCCAGGGGATTGGCTGATAAAGATAAATATTTCACAGGCTTACCTGCATGTACCAATAGCTTGGTCTCATCAAGCCTCCTTGTTATCAGTTATCATAGGGAAGGTCATGCAATTGACCTGTTTACCATTGGCCTGTCCTCTGCCCCGCCTCTTTGCAGGGATAACTTGCTGGGTCGCGGAGACCCTACGCAAATGAGGACTCAGTACTAGTGTATTTGGATAACTTCCTACCAGGAACAAAACACACTAGTGCAGCTGGCCTCGGAGGCTGTAAGACTGCTGAACTCCCTAGGCTGGCAAGTCAATCTGACCAAATCGGTCCTGGTTCCTTCTCAGACGGTAGAATCAGAGAAAAAGGTAAAATACCTTGACAGGGATGTTGACGGCCATGAGTTCCTGGAGAATGTGCCAGCTTCGGCAGCTGCAGCGCCTCCTGGAATTGCTGATTTTTGCGTGCTTCGTAATGGCATGGGACGGCTTCGGAGGCCACCTCCTACAGAGGTTTTCCCGCCAGTTCAAAACAAGCACTCGCCAGTCGTTACCGCTTCCCGACAACTGTCTGAAAGCGATAAAGTGATGGCGCGGAGCCATCATAGAGGCCAGGGTTCCAATGTACTTGCCCCCAATAAGACACTTCCTTGCAATGGATGCACCGGATGTCGGATAAGGAGCACAGTATGGCAAACACATACATACTTGCGGGAACATGGAACCAAAGGCAAAACACTGGCACAGCAACAAAAATCAGTTGTATGCGGTTCTGTCAGCAATAAGGGATCAGGGGCAGACCCTGGGAAACTCCCATGTTCTGGTACAGTCGGACGACCAGATGCTGATCGCGTACATAAGGAAGGAGGGGGGCATCAGATCCATGACCCTTTTAATTCTGACATTCCAAATACTGTCCTTTGTAGACCGTTGGAACATAGCACTGTCAGTACAATACCTCCCGGGCAGACACAATAGCAGATCGATTGTCTCGGAGACGACCATTGCCGGAGTGGCATCTGCTCCCAGCAGCCACCTCGAAGGTGTTCATGCTCTGGGGAAAGCCCAAGATAGACTTATTTGCCTCAGAAAGGTCTGAAGTAATGCTAATGCCAAGGTATGTAAGTATCGACCCAGTCAATTACGGAGCAAGTTTTATCAACACATTCAGTTGATGGTAGTACTACAACCTCGAATGGCTTTTTTCCCCCCACCGAACTTAATAACACGGGTACTATGTTAGCCCAAACCCTCTCATGAGGAGAGGAGGCCTGTGCGGTGCCCAGCAGTGGGCCGTAAATAGACTGCCGGGGTGGTAGTATGTCAGCAGAACAGTGCTCGGGGCACATTCCTTCTGATAACACCAGTATGGTACCAACCATTTTGGAGAGCGGATCTCCAGTCACGGACAACAGACCCACCATACTCAACCCAGAACCTACAGAGGGTTCTCATAAATGTGACAATGGTTCGGACATCCCCAGTGCCCAACAAGTTGAATCTACAGGGTGGAGAGTTGGGGGTGGAGGTAGCAAATAGCTGTCTGGTTCCTGAGAGGAAAAGGAGTTGTTACGGGCTATATGACGATGGAAGAAGTGGTGTAAAAAGAGGCAGATCAACAGTACCGAACCAGGGGCAGAAGAAGTGGTTCAGTTCCTAACAAGGACTCATTTAGAAGAGATTCTCTTTTAGAACATCATGTTACTACAGAAAAAAGCGATTTCTACCTACTGCAGGCGGACATAAGAGGATTTCAGTTTTTTATTATTATTAAAAACACTCTTATGCAATACAGAAATCGAGACCTCAACGCAAGTCCCCTATTTGGGATTGCAGGCTAGTTTTAGATTGGCTTAGCATACATCAGCGGATGATAATTTGTTCAAGGCAGCTCACAGAGCAGTGACTATTTTGCCTTTGGCATCAGGTCACATGGTACATGATTACTGTACTATCTAATTATTAGAAAGCCAATACAGGCGATGGGGAAACAATCCATCTCTTCCTTCCTTTGGCTTTAAAACGGACAAAGGTACACAGTACCAATCAGGATGGAAATTAAGGAGACACAATGTACATATATGTCCAGTTACCAGGGTCCGTCGTTATTTATTTATTTAATTTAGACAGGCAGCAATTCGCCGTTATGTATTAAAAAGACAGGATAGAAGGAATATTAAGGAACAAATAAATAATTTATTCATTTAAATTCGTGGTGAGGTCAAGCCGGGTTCCAGAGCGCTAATCGGTAGATGGATACATTCAGTGCTGAAGGATGTAGGCATTGACACTCCCCCGGGCAGCTGTCACTCAGCTGTGGCCTCATTAGGTTGGTTAGAGGAAAGACGAATAGTACAAATACTTCAGAGGGGTAATGTGCAGATTGTCCAATACCTTTACCAAACATTATTGCCGAGAAATAGTTAATACACAGGAACGCGACTCTTTTGCTAGTATTTAAAGTTTTAAAGAAGAGGTTGAAATTTTGCTAGCATTTATTGATTGATAATGTTTGCTTTTAGATTTTTGAAGAGTTGACAATGTTATCAGAATTTAACATGTAGATTTTAACATTTTGCTAGCAGGAGTTAGTAGTGAAACTTGCTAGCTTGCTAGTGGGTAACAATTATAGTCACTTCATCATTGTTTTTGACCAGAAAGGATCTCATTTTATTTAGCATAATGGTCTATTAAAAACATAGATATTATTAAGTTCATTAATAATAACTATCTATGATTTATTTCTACTTGAGTTCGTGGCATTTGGTTAAATATTTTAAAGATCTATATGAGATGAGTGTTTATAAGGTTGTGAATAAACTATCTTAGATTAATCATCATTGCGTGTGTGTGCATTCCTAGTCACCAGCAGATAACAAACACGTCTTCATAATGCGACGCTGTGTTTTCCGATAGGCACATAATATAACCGTTTTACATAACAATAAAACGATTATTATGTGCCGAGAGAAAACACAGCGTCGCAGGAAAGGGCTTCCTGGTGAAGACAGCAATGACAGGTCAAACCGCTCCGCGCCTTCTGGTGACGGATGACACTGACAGCTGTGTTCGTTCGGAAACGCGAAACGTTCGGAAACTGTAAGTATAAAGCTGACGTAAGTGAGTTGACACATGGCTTCTTCATAATGCGACGCTGTGTTTTCTCTCGGCACATAATAATCGTTTTATTGTTATGTAAAACGGTTATATTTTGTTTAGTTTAATCTCATAAAAAAGTCTAAATGCGTAAAAATTTAAAACACAACACCTATTTTCAGTGACTAAATTACGTCGTTTTTAAAAGGTGAAAAAAATGTTACGAAACAGTAATTTAAAAATATAAAGAAATCTAATAGTGTAACACGATACACTCAAGTTTACCGCGGTCTTCGATAGATGGCGCTAGCTGTCCATTACAACGCGCTATCGTTTGGTCTCCACCAAACAGTGACCTGCGGTCATATGCAATTATTTGTCGTACTTTCCCGGTTAGGACCTGGTACTTAGCACGCTATACGCTTTCACCTCTGCTGAGACGTTTTAGTGTCGAGTATCTGGACAATTCCGTGGCTGCCGCAGTGAACTTCCACCCTAAGCTGGGATTCACTTCGTCAGTACGGTGGCGCACGTATTGTACCCGGTAGTTTAGTAAAGTTCTCGTTCTTAAGGTTGAGTTTCCCTTGTCCCACACCTCGCCCGGCTATATTGGCGCCCAATACGTGAGGCCAGTCGACGTGACGTCACCGGTGCTACGCGTCTACGAGACTACGCTCTCCTGCGCTACGAACCTGGTTGGTGCTACGCCCACGTCAGACGACCTACATTATTAGTGACTGGAAGAGGTATGGAGACCCCGAGATCAACAAGAATCCCAACTTACGCTACGCGCTCTGGACGTGCAAGTACGGTTAAAGCTCAAAAGATACCTGTCAAGATGTTTTCACCAGAACAGTTCCAGCAGATTTTGGAAACAATTCCCGGCCCACTGCCTGTCAAGAGGAGGTCATTAACAAACTGCAACTACAGTTACAATGGTATTAAGGAATCCGCTCAAGATGCCACAGACAACCTACAAAACTATGACGAAGAGAGTGACTTGTGTGATATGGACCGCACACTCTTCCCATCACCGAAGTAAGGTTGTTGGTGCAGTTCCGCTCCAGGGGGAGGGTGAAGACACACCTCCTGACCAATTGTAAATAAACCTTTGTACATAGTTAGTCATATTACCTACTCCTGTCTTATTCGTCGAGTCGACATCATAGACAGAGGGGGAGAAGCTGTAACACGATACACTCAAGTTTACCGCGGTCTTCGATAGATGGCGCTAGCTGTCCATTACAACGCGCTATCGTTTGGTCTCCACCAAACAGTGACCTGCGGTCATATGCAATTATTTGTCGTACTTTCCCGGTTAGGACCTGGTACTTAGCACGCTATACGCTTTCACCGCTGCTGAGACGTTTTAGTGTCGAGTATCTGGACAATTCCGTGGCTGCCGCAGTGAACTTCCACCCTAAGCTGGGATTCACTTCGTCAGTACGGTGGCGCACGTATTGTACCCGGTAGTGTAGTAAAGTTCTCGTTCTTAAGGTTGAGTTTCCCTTGTCCCACACCTCGCCCGGCTATAATAGATATTTAAAGTTTCTTCCTATTTTATATTTTCGTACGAAATTTTTATAAAGAAGTTCTGAAGAAATATTTTCTACACATACAAAATTTCTAATATTTCAATATAGGTTTTATTTCTATTTTATACTTATCAAAACTATTTATCACATCAATAATTCTGTCAATCAAAAACTGACAACGATACGTTCCATTTTCGACAACAAAACGTCAAAAGCATTTGGTACCAAGGATTTTTGCTTCTCTCAAGTTTTACTCGATTTTTTATATCATTCATTTATGTTGTAAAATCAGCGGCTGTCGAAATTAGTGAACTAAAGATTCGGTGATATTATGTGAGGATGTCGAAGGAGCGTACACAGAGGAATGTCCAGTTCGGGGTAGTCAACGAGGAGGGCGGAGGGGAGGAATGTACTCTGGAGGAGGGATGCACTTTTCATTCCGCCAGGGATTATTGGAAGCATATGTGTGGAGCCCCTTCGGAGCGACCGTGCCATGACACGCTGATTTGTAAGATTGTTTTATTTATTTATTTATTACGAATGGGCTTGCGTTAGACCCTAATCACACCTGATGGAAAGTAATGATAGGGTGTAAGGTTGAACACGCTTACCCAGAAGATGCCTATTCACTCTAGACTTGAATACACCAAGATTATAGGAACTGGGAAACACAAACGCAGGGAGGGAATTCCAAAGTTTAGCAGTGCGAACAAGAGAAGATTTAGCGCATCGCTTTGTTCGACTCATATGGGGAACTCAACCACATGAGGATGGAAACCCTCCCGTCGTCTAGTAGTCCGATGATAAAAAGTAGATGATGGTATAAGATCGTGAAGTTCCTGAGCGCACTCTCCAAAATACACCTTGTAAAAAACCGACAGACAGGCATCCCTACGCCGATGCTCCAAGCTTTGAAGCTTTAAACGTGAAGGCTTTTTTACAATATACTTGTAGTTCCTCGCTTTATTGTCCTAAATGGGCTCGTAAGAGCGAGATTACACTGGTTCCCTGTGAAATTACGTTGTGACGGTCGTACAAACTTGTGCTAGTTTCTTATACCGTATTAGACGAAGGACCCCGTGTAAATTTCGTCTTTTTAGACTAAATGGTAAAAATGCCCAATTTTGAGTACAATCCACTAATAAGTCTGTAGAAGTCATTTAACCGCATTTACGTCCGGTTTTTACTCGAGAACTAGTAACTACTGTTTACAGATTGCCACAAAATCTGGTATAGGGGTAGGTTTATAACAAGGGTCAACATCTAGGCTACTTTATATCCCGGAAAAAGCCCAAAGTTCCCGTCGGAACACTAACCGAATGCCACGCGGGCGAAGTTGCGGGAAATAGCTAGTTATTTTACTAAGTTTCTCTATAATAGGGAAAATCTTTCGTCTTTTTCGTTAGCCTTTAACCTCTACTTTTTGGTCCTAGGTCTCGAGAAAGCCAAGCAGACCTTAGAAGCGGAGAATGCAGACTTGGCCACCGAACTAAAGTCCGCCACCGCCGCGAGAGCCGAGGGCGAGCGCAGAAGGAAACAGGCCGAGGCGCAGTTGGCTGAATTGGCCGCTAAGCTACAGGAAAATGAACGCACGAGGTAGCTTATAGCATTTATAAAATAGTACATTTCGATACTAGTGCGGAAGGTGTGTCATTACTTCACGAGTAACGAGATCTTGCCACGAGCCGCAGGCGAGTAGCAAGACTCGGGACGAGTGAAGAATGACACTTCCGCACGTGTATCGAACGACGTTTTTTAATACAGTTGCGAAAAAATAAGAAAAACAACGAGTAAGGAATTAGAAACGTTTATATTATTAATTTTGTAATTGCAATAGAACTGAAAAATAATAAAGTTCTACAAAAATTAAAAAAATCTCCTAATAAAAAATTCTTCTATCTTTATTTATTAATTTTTTATTTACATAATAGTTAATGGCACAATTTGTACAATTATTGAGTGCGATATTGAAAGTTTTTGCTGGTAAATTAAGTGTTTGGCTGACTGAATTATTAATCTCACATGTCTGTGAAGATTGAGTCACTGGGAAAAGAGAAAATCACTAGTTCGCAAAAACCAACTTTGCGCACGCTAAACAGCTACGTAAAGTAGCACTTTATGAGCAACTGTATTAAAAAGAAACTAACCGTCTCCCGCTGTAGAACCAGCATAGATCCCATTTCCCCCGGTCCCGTATCAATTTAGGGATAGATAGGTATAATTGCTCCTCTGAGCCTACACTTTAAATAAATGTATCTACATGTAAATTCCAGCTTTCTACGACCTACGACGTTTTGGTTGGTCGTCTGTCAGTCACCCAAGCCAGTAAAGGTCGTGTTTTATATATCTAAATTTATTAACGTTATTTTCAAGTTTTGTTTTCAATGTATTATTTCTTAAAGTGGTGGTGTACCTCAAATATTTTTCATTTTATTTTCCACTTTGTCGGCGTGACTAATATATTCATGCCAAATTAAGGCTTTCTAGAACTAAGCATCCCTGTGCTATGCTGCGGACGGATGAACAGACATGGCGAAACTATAAGGGTTCCTTGTGGACTACGGAAGCATAAAAAGGGAATTTAATTGACCTTATCCACTGATTAATTGCTGCTAGTCATTCCGCCATATGGTATTTTTCTTCATGGCTATGTCATGTTTTGCCAATAGACAAGAATACGCAAAGCTCGACTTAGATGGCGCTGCAAACGCTTGACCCAAACCAAAACCCAAACAAGCTGCAGAGCTGTCAAATTTTTACGGGTTTTTTTTGTTGTAAATTTTAAGTAGATTTGTTTAAAATTGTTAAATATTGACCGCAATTTTAATTTTGGTACAGTTATTTGTGATGAAAATGAAGACATTCCAATGCAATTATACCGGCCCCAGATACATACCAAGTTTTTCGGAAATACGTGTCGTCCGTTCTCATTGCATCCTGGAAATGCACAGTGCGGCATTATTTTTATAATTTTAAGTAAAACCAATAACAACAAATATTTCTCTATGTACTTGACAGATGGTTTGGGTCAAGCGATTGCAGCGCTCCTAGTGGCAAAATTATGCATATTTCTTGTCCATTAACAAATGGTCCCGTTTCCCAGAACGGAGGTTGCGGAGAAATGTGCCCGGCTGCAGAGCGAGGCGGAGCAGGCGCTGGCGCAGCTCGAGCAGGCCGAGCTGAAGGCCTCCGCCGCCGGCAAGCAGGCCGCCACCGTCGGCGCGCAGCACGCCGAGGCCCAGGTGACGCGACACACAGATACAGAGCGAGGCGGAGCAGGCGCTGGCGCAGCTCGAGCAGGCCGAGCTGAAGGCCTCCGCCGCCGGCAAGCAGGCCGCCACCGTCGGCGCGCAGCACGCCGAGGCCCAGGTGACGCGACACACAGATACAGAGCGAGGCGGAGCAGGCGCTGGCGCAGCTCGAGCAGGCCGAGCTGAAGGCCTCCGCCGCCGGCAAGCAGGCCGCCACCGTCGGCGCGCAGCACGCCGAGGCCCAGGTGACGCGACACACAGATACAGAGCGAGGCGGAGCAGGCGCTGGCGCAGCTCGAGCAGGCCGAGCTGAAGGCCTCCGCCGCCGGCAAGCAGGCCGCCACCGTCGGCGCGCAGCACGCCGAGGCCCAGGTGACGCGACACACAGATACAGAGCGAGGCGGAGCAGGCGCTGGCGCAGCTCGAGCAGGCCGAGCTGAAGGCCTCCGCCGCCGGCAAGCAGGCCGCCACCGTCGGCGCGCAGCACGCCGAGGCCCAGGTGACGCGACACACAGATACAGAGCGAGGCGGAGCAGGCGCTGGCGCAGCTCGAGCAGGCCGAGCTGAAGGCCTCCGCCGCCGGCAAGCAGGCCGCCACCGTCGGCGCGCAGCACGCCGAGGCCCAGGTGACGCGACACACAGATACAGAGCGAGGCGGAGCAGGCGCTGGCGCAGCTCGAGCAGGCCGAGCTGAAGGCCTCCGCCGCCGGCAAGCAGGCCGCCACCGTCGGCGCGCAGCACGCCGAGGCCCAGGTGACGCGACACACAGATACAGAGCGAGGCGGAGCAGGCGCTGGCGCAGCTCGAGCAGGCCGAGCTGAAGGCCTCCGCCGCCGGCAAGCAGGCCGCCACCGTCGGCGCGCAGCACGCCGAGGCCCAGGTGACGCGACACACAGATACAGAGCGAGGCGGAGCAGGCGCTGGCGCAGCTCGAGCAGGCCGAGCTGAAGGCCTCCGCCGCCGGCAAGCAGGCCGCCACCGTCGGCGCGCAGCACGCCGAGGCCAGGTGACGCGACACACAGATACAGAGCGAGGCGGAGCAGGCGCTGGCGCAGCTCGAGCAGGCCGAGCTGAAGGCCTCCGCCGCCGGCAAGCAGGCCGCCACCGTCGGCGCGCAGCACGCCGAGGCCCAGGTGACGCGACACACAGATACAGAGCGAGGCGGAGCAGGCGCTGGCGCAGCTCGAGCAGGCCGAGCTGAAGGCCTCCGCCGCCGGCAAGCAGGCCGCCACCGTCGGCGCGCAGCACGCCGAGGCCCAGGTGACGCGACACACAGATACAGAGCGAGGCGGAGCAGGCGCTGGCGCAGCTCGAGCAGGCCGAGCTGAAGGCCTCCGCCGCCGGCAAGCAGGCCGCCACCGTCGGCGCGCAGCACGCCGAGGCCCAGGTGACGCGACACACAGATACAGAGCGAGGCGGAGCAGGCGCTGGCGCAGCTCGAGCAGGCCGAGCTGAAGGCCTCCGCCGCCGGCAAGCAGGCCGCCACCGTCGGCGCGCAGCACGCCGAGGCCCAGGTGACGCGACACACAGATACAGAGCGAGGCGGAGCAGGCGCTGGCGCAGCTCGAGCAGGCCGAGCTGAAGGCCTCCGCCGCCGGCAAGCAGGCCGCCACCGTCGGCGCGCAGCACGCCGAGGCCCAGGTGACGCGACACACAGATACAGAGCGAGGCGGAGCAGGCGCTGGCGCAGCTCGAGCAGGCCGAGCTGAAGGCCTCCGCCGCCGGCAAGCAGGCCGCCACCGTCGGCGCGCAGCACGCCGAGGCCCAGGTGACGCGACACACAGATACAGAGCGAGGCGGAGCAGGCGCTGGCGCAGCTCGAGCAGGCCGAGCTGAAGGCCTCCGCCGCCGGCAAGCAGGCCGCCACCGTCGGCGCGCAGCACGCCGAGGCCCAGGTGACGCGACACACAGATACAGAGCGAGGCGGAGCAGGCGCTGGCGCAGCTCGAGCAGGCCGAGCTGAAGGCCTCCGCCGCCGGCAAGCAGGCCGCCACCGTCGGCGCGCAGCACGCCGAGGCCCAGGTGACGCGACACACAGATACAGAGCGAGGCGGAGCAGGCGCTGGCGCAGCTCGAGCAGGCCGAGCTGAAGGCCTCCGCCGCCGGCAAGCAGGCCGCCACCGTCGGCGCGCAGCACGCCGAGGCCCAGGTGACGCGACACACAGATACAGAGCGAGGCGGAGCAGGCGCTGGCGCAGCTCGAGCAGGCCAGTCTGCCTCCGCCGCCGGCAAGCAGGCCGCACCGTCGGCGCGCAGCACGCCGAGGCCCAGGTGACGCGACACACAGAGACAGAGCGAGGGCGGAGCAGGCGCGGCAGCTCGAGCAGGCCAGCTGATGTGCCTCCGCGGCCGCAAGCAGCCGCCGAGAAGAGCGAGGCGGAGCAGGCGCTGGGGCCAGCTCGAGCAGGCC